>JARHVA010008949.1:292500-325000 GCA_037957365.1 Torreya grandis | reverse complement strand
CTATTTTGAAATTATAATCATATTATCTCTTACTGCAATATATCATTATTAACTGTAGTGCCAAAAATTATGAATTTAGATTTTGTCACAATGCATAATAATTTATAACCACTTCCATTCATTTTATTGTATATTTTACTATTATCATATAGAATTTATTATTGCAGGATCATATTTTATTCCATATATGATGAATATCCTACTTATTGAGTTGTAAATCTCTATTATATATTTATGCAGGGACTTATTTTGATGTTTTCCACTATCTTCCTATATCTTAATCGAGCTAAATTTACTACTAGGATGTTTTGACAACAACAAACAACTAGATTTTGATAAAACTATGTTTAGGGTACTATAGTAGCTTGTTTAATTTCCTCATCTATGAAAATAGTGCCAACCTAGTGGGGAGGTGTCACGATCTACAACTAGAAACATATATCTGGTAAAGGGTACCATAGTACCATATACCATAAATTCACCTAAAAGGAATGACAATGTCACCTCATAAATTTTGCAATCAATATTTTTACATCGTATTTTGGTTAGGCTCCATTTAAAAATTGTTATCTTAAATTGCTTACTAGTTTTCATAATTTTATTACCCTTGAGTCCAAAGTATTTTAAAATATGTAAGGTCCAATCTATTTTATTTGTATCCTTCCTAGATTATTATATTTCTATCATAAAGTGGATCCTTATCTCCAATCTAAAATTCTTTTAATTTTATTGTCTATCATGACAAGATGTTTGGTGGCTCTTTTCTTACATTTGGGTATATGTTGCTAGAAACTTTTTCTCATCTAGTTTTTTTAATTCTATAAACACAACTTGAAAAAACTCTTTATCATTTATCTATAATGTTAGTATAAGTTTTATAATTATTAATATGCATTCCACCATCTTACTACTTCTAATCCATATATCAATTTAAATGCACAATACTTAGTCAATCATTTTTTAGTTATGTTTTAATCACATAATATAATTGATATTTTAGTATCTCAATCCCCTATTTATATATTGCACACTTATGTTAAAAAAAAATTTTGTACTTTAGTGAATGCCTAAATGGTTTTATCTGCTTAAAGATAGTAAGGAGTGCTTTTAGATGTTGGATTAGGAAAATTTTCACTAATCACTCATTATACACAAAGGACATTCAAACGTTGTAATTATGTTTTTATACAAAACTTTCATGGTAGTATTTATGGTGAAATACACTTTTGGAATATAGTTATCCCATATTATTAAGTATTATGTTATATTTATAATAAATTTAGCATTACTCTTAGTTATTTTAGTCTAGATGGAACATATTAAATCAACTGCCCATTTTTCTAATGGGGATACCGCTAAAACTATATGAAGGGAAAATTCATATCTACCATTTGGTTTACCCACTCTTTGATATATATCAGCAATTTTTGCATATTTTTTGCTTCCTTTAAAAGTGATGGCCACCATAGGTCTGTTAGTAGCATTTTTTTGCATAGCTTCTTTATAGTTGTGCCCTCTTATAGCTCCATTATGAGATTATCTTAATATTTTTTGTTTGTGTAGTAATTCTACCCTTTGTAACACCTTGTCCCTTCATTTATTATCTATGGATCATTCCATCATCATGAAGGAAATTATTGAATCATCAATCTCTTCTTTTGTAATGTATTATATTCCTATGAAAACTCTTTCTTGGACAAAAAATTACAATAAACTCCATGTCTTTGGGTATTGCTTCTACAAAAAATAGATGAGCTCCAAGAAAATAATCCTCAATTGGACTTATGTCTTCCCTTGTAGTTATTATTTATAGATAATCTAGTCCATTATTAGTTTTTCTAGGCTTTACAATGATTTTAAAATCAAATTCTCAGAAAAATATCAGCTAGAGGCAAATTATCCCTTAAATTATTGGTATATTTATGAAATACTTAATTGGCTCATGATCTATAAATAATGTGAATGGGGTTGAAATTAAGTAGTGTCTAAATTTATACAATATATAGACCATAAAAAGTGCTTCCCTCTATATGGTGGAATAATTATTTTCTTCTCTTTCTAATTTTTTACTAACAAGTAAAATTGGGTGGTCTATGTATGTGGAATGGAATTTTTCAATTTGGAAATACTAAGATTAGATCATCCACAATATTATTTTTAAGTGTATCAAAAGTCTCTTGGCATTGTCTTGCCCAATCTAAAAGTTGATTATGTCACTTTTATAATAACTCTTCAATCTGTGCACTTATATCCTCATAGTTACTTATGACCTAATGGTGATATCTAAAATACCACAGAATTGTTTTAATCTCATTTTCTATTTTTGGGTGGTATTAGGTTAAAGATTATGGATTTTTTTAGTGTATTTACCATCAATCCTTATTTACATATTATGTGGTCTAATTAGTTCGAAATGTGGTGGATTTTTTATTTTTTTTAGATTTAGAGAAATTATTGTTGGAATATTGTCATTGATGTCAAATGAACTATTGCCGAAAGTGAATGAAATTGATTGCTGAAAGTGAACAGAATTCATGGTCGTAAGTGAACGAAAATGTCGACAGAAGTGAACGGAATTGTTGATGGAAGTGAATGGAATTGAATGGACATGTCAACGGAAGTGAATGAAATTATTGATGGAAATGTTGATGGAATTGTCAACCTTGGCTGACCTATTGGGAGCAGTTGTGACCATTCGAAAGGACCTTTTCACTTGAAGAGTCATCACCTTAATTTGTGGCTCTCTGTGGGTTATAAATAAGTGCATAATGAATGGAAAAAGTGTAGATTTGAAACTAGAAGATATATAAAAGCAAAACAAAAATTTTAAAGGCAAATTTTTGTGAGAATATTGAAAAGAAAAAATCATCAGGTATAAGGAAGAGTATAGCAGCAAAAACACTCAAGTGTAGATCGAATATAGATGAGATAAAGCAAGTGTTCTATCATCTATTGTTTTGACAATAAATTTGAGATAAAAGAGTGATTTTTTTTGAGAAGGTTAGTGCCTTTGTTTTGAAGAGATTAGTGTCTCTTGCTGACTTGGTGCTCAGTGAAAGGGGTCGGTGCTCCTGTAGGTTAGTGCCTAAAAATTTATTTTTGGGGTTGGTGCTCTAGTAGGTTGGTGCCTACGAATATTTATATTAAGAGAATTTCTCTGTGGTTTTCTCCCAAAAGGGTTTCCATGAAAATCTGTGTCTATTTGCATTGTGTGGTTTTGCATTGTATTCTTTGATTTCTTTGAATATATTAATTGTGGAGTAATTTGAGGTTTTAAATTTAAGATTAATAGTCAAAAGTCAAAAAATATCTTATACTGATTCACCCCCCTCTCAATATAAGCTTGTGCTTAACAATTGGTATCAGAGCTGGTTCCTTCGGTGTTAGCACAACTGCTAGAAGGTAGATCTTGGAAAGCAGATATGGTAGGATCTCAAGTGCTAGATGGTTTCTCCACTAACAAGGCTCCTTTGTTTGATGGAATGAATTATGCATTTTGGAGCATAAGAATGAAGACTTACTTGATGGCCCTAGGTTTTGATATTTGGCAAGCAATGGTAATAAGATACACAATGCCACAAATTACACCAATAGATGCCACCAGAAAAAAGGCTAGTGAGAACAATGTGAAAGATATGAATGCAATCTTATGTAGGCTTTCATAAAATGAGTTTCTTAAGGTTATGCGTTGTGAATCTGCAAAAGATATTTAGGATAAACTCAACACTATTTATGAAGGTAATAGTAAGGTTAAAAAAGCAAAACTCCAAACCCATCGGAGGTAGTTTGAAAGTTTAAAAATGAAGAATGATGAAAACATTGTAGGGTATCTTCTTTGTGTCGATGAGATTGTTAATGTCATTCAAGGACTTAGAGAGTAAATTGAAGACACTGTGATCATTCAAAAAGTCCTGAGATCCCTACCATTGAGAATTGATGCAAAGGTCTCTGCCATTGAAGAAATGAAGGATTTAGACACAATGAAAATGGATGAGCTCCATGGAATTCTTATGGCCTATGAAATGAGAACCAAATCTGAGAGACAGTTGAAGAAGGAAGCATCATTCAAGGTCATAAAAAAGAGAAGATCAAATAACCTGAATCAAGTGAAAATTCAAGTAGTGAAGAAGATGAAAATGAAGCTCTATTCATTCGAAAGCTAAAGAAAGGATTGAAAAAATATAAAGGAAAGTTACCATTTAAATGCTTTAATTGTGGTAAAATTGGTCATTTTGCAGCCAAATGTCCAAATAAAGGAAATAGTGATGATGAGAGAAACAAATCAAAGTACAAAAAGGGATTCAAGCCAAGCAAAGACAAGCGAAGATTTGAGAAATAAAAGAAAAGCCTATACTCCAAGAGGTATAACAACTCATCCAAAGAAAACAAAGAAAGTGATGTTGAGAGTGATAATGAAGATATTTTGTTCATGGCTACAAAAGAAAATGCCACCACCAGCAAAGATAATTCAGAGGAAGATGAAGACATGGAAGAAGAAGGTGAAGTGAACCTTGAAGAAGAACTTATTTGCATGTTGGAAGAAATAAAAGCATTTAAGAAGAAGAATCAGAAACTAAAGTTCCAACTCCAAAAATATGAAGAAGAGAATCGAGACTTCAAAACCAAGACATCACAAGTCTTTGAGGAATCAAACAAGGTAATTACTGATCTAAAAGTCCAAATTGAAGAAGCAAAAAAAATTGAAGAAGATCTAATGAATCAGCTAAAGAAGAAAGGAGATGACTGTGAAAGGTATGAATTTGAAATAGATGTTTTAAAAAGGGATTTAGAAAAGGTGAATTCTAAAATAACAAGTGAATTGAAATCTGAGAAAAGTAATCAGGTATTGAATAAGATTCTAGAGAGTCAAAGATCACCATCTAACAAGTCAAGCATGGGGTATGAGAAAGAAAAAGAGAAAGCTAAGAGATATGTTTAATCTCTTAAGGAACCAATGAAAAAGGAGACCAAGAAGGAAGAAGCCAAGAATACAAAAACCAACTCTATCAACAAAGAAAGTAAAGGAGAATAAAACTTCAGAAGACCATTTGCTCCAAGATATACAAATAAAACCAGGTTTGGTAATTATTTTGATGGATATTGTTATTATTGCAATCATTTTGGTCATAAGAAATTATATTGTAGAAAGAGAGCCAAGGATATTGAAGTCAGGAGCAAAAACAAAGGAACCTATGGAGCTTCGAACAGATACTACAATTCGTTTGATCCCTTATCAAACTTTAATGAAGCTATAGTTTGTTACAAGTACAAAAACTATGGACATATAGCACGCTATTATAGAAGTGTTTTTGAATCTGTAAGACAAGATCAAAAGTTCAAAGCTCAAGTGATAAAGAAAAGAGAACCATCAAAGACATGGAAGAAGAAGCAAGAAGAATCCATGATTGTTCAAATAGCATTCCATGCTAGAGATGAAGGTCAACAATGGTTCATTGATAGTGGATGTTCAAGACACATGACTGGAGATAAAAGAAAATTCATCTCGTTAAAAAAGGTCAATCAAGGCACGGTGAAGTTTAGAGATAACACTACAGCCAAAATAGCAGGAAAAGGTACACTTAGTCTCGATAATGGAAAAACCAAAATAGAAAATGTGTTATATGTGGAAGGTTTAAAGCATAATATTCTAAGTGTTAGCCAAATGTGTGATCAAGGACACACACTCAAGTTCTTTTTTGAAGGTTGCGAGATCAGAAAAAGAGACATGGGAGAACTAATTGCAGATGCTCATAAAACCACAAACAACCTATACATGCTTTGAGAAATGACAGGAGAGAAACGTTGTCTAAGTCAAGTTGAAGAAAGTTGGATATGGCATAGAAGTTTAGGGCACATAAATTTTGATAATCTTGTGAAAATCAACAACAAACAGGCTGTGCGAGATATGCCCAAGATAACAAAACCTTCAAGCACTCTATGCAAGCAATGCCAACATGGGAAGCAAACCAGAACAAGGTTCAAAATGAAGGAATATTCAACCACCAAACCACAAGAGATGATTCATATGGATCTTTGTGGTCCTACCAGAACTGAAAGCATGCAAGGTGAGAGCTACTTTATGTTGCTCATTGATGATTATACTAGAATGACATGGGTAGCCTTTCTAAAAGAAAAATCAGAAGCATTTGAAAAGTTTAAAGCTTTCAAGGCATTAGTATAAAATGAAAAAGAGCTGAAAATAAAATGTCTAAGGTCAGATCAAGAAGGTGAGTTTATTGCAAATAAATTCATTGAGTTTTGCGAAGATCATGGAATTAAAAGACAATACTTAGTTGCAAGGACTCCACAACAAAATGGAGTGGTGGAAAGGAAAAATTGAACCATTCAAGAGATGAATAGAACTATGTTGAATGAATCTAAGCTATCAGATAGATTCTGGAGAGAAGAAGTTAATACAATAGTATATATCTTGAATAGAGGGAAAATTAGAGTTAATAATGACAAAAATCCTTATGAATTGTGGAAAGGAAGACCAGCTTCAGTCAAACATTTCAAAGTGTTTAGAAGTAAATGTTTTATCAATAGGAATGAAGAAAACTTGGGAAAATTTGATTCAAGAGCTGACGAAGGAATTTTTCTTGGTTACTCCATCAAAAGCAAAGCCTATAGATGTTATAATAAAAGGCTACAAACTATCATAGAAATGGCTAGTGTTAGAATAGATTAGATCATGAATCAAAAGGCAAAAGATCCTTCAGAAGAGCCTTTAGAAATACCCAATCTTGTAGAAGAAGGGGAGGAAGAAAATGTAGAAAATTTGAGTGAATCTGAAAGGCAGGACACCAAAGCACCATCTCGCTTTGTTCAGAAGAATCATGCTGAAAGTCAGATCATTGGCAACATTGATGTTGGGGTGCAAACCAGAAGAAGAATTGTAAGTATCCCTGAGCATGTAAATTTTTATTTGTTATCCAAGGTAGAGCCTAAGAATTTTTCTAAAGCGAGTCATGATAAACATTTGGTAAAAGCAATGGAAGAAGAGTTAGATCAAATTGAGAAGAATGAGACTTGAAAACTTGTGCCTAGGCTAATGGATCAGAATGTAATTGGCAATAAGTGGTTTTTTCAAAACAAATTGAATGAAAATGGCCAACTCACTCGAAACAAAGCAAGGTTGGTATGTAAGGGGTATGCTCAAGTAGAAGGTGTAGATTTTGAAGAGACTTTCACCCCTGTTGCTAGATTAGAAGCAATTCAAATATTTCTTGCATTTTCAGTATTCAAAAATTTCAAAGTTTATCAAATTGATGTTAAATCAGCATTTATAAATGGAAATCTAGAAGAGGAATTTTACATAGAATATCCAAAAGGATTTCTTTTATCAAAAAACAAGGATTATGTGTGTAAGTTGAAGAAGGCTTTATACGGATTGAAACAAGCTCCTAGAGCATGGTATGCTAGGCTTGATAAATACCTACAAGACAAAGGATTCAAGAGAGGATATGCTGATAGTAATCTTTACATCAAAATTGAAGGAGATCACCAGTTAATTGTTGTGGTGTATGTAGATGATATAATCTTTGGAGGAGACAATGAGGAAATGTCTAGGATATTTGTCGAAGATATGCAAAAGAAATTTGAGATGTCCATGCTAGGTGAGTTGTCATTTTTCCTTGGTTTATAAATCTCTCAATCTAACAAAGGAATATTCATATCCCAAAGCAAGTATGTGAAGGAGATGTTGAAGAAATTCCATATGGAGGAGTGTGCCCCTATTAGCACACCTATGGCTATAGGTACAAAGTTGAGCAAAGATGATGAATCTTTGAATACTAATCAAACTCTTTATAGATCAATGATTAGGAGTTTACTATATGTGATGTCATCTGGGCTAGATATCATGCAAGCAGTAGGTATGGTTGCATGATTTCAAGCAACTCTAAAAGAAACACATGTTCAAGCTATGAAACGTATATTTAGATATTTAAAGAGAACCTTGGATTATGGGTTGTGGTTTCCAAGAGGTAAAGACTTCACATTGGTAGCATACATGGATTCAAATTGGGCAGGTTGTGTAGATGATAGAAAAAGTACAAGTGGAGGAGCATTCTCTCTTAGAGATATCCTAGTATCTTGGTTGAGTAAGAAGCATAATTTTGTATCTCTATCCATAATAGAAGCAGAGTACATAGCGATAGTGCTATGTTGTACACAAGTTCTATGGATGAAACAAACCTTGAAAGATATCAAAGTATAGTATAATCATCCAATCTCCATATTTTATGATAATACTAATGCGATAAGTATTTAAAAGAATCTAGTTATGCATTCCAGAACTAAGCATATCCTTATATAGTATCATTACTTGAGAGAACAGGTGGTAGAATAGCAAGTAAAATTGGAATATGTTTCCACATCTGAACAGATTGCAGATATCTTCACTAAGCCACTTCGAAAAGAAACATTTCAGTACCTACGACAAAAGTTGGAGTAATTTCTTTTGCGTCTTGCCACTGAAGGGAAGCATCAGCTAAGGGGAACTAAGTACTAGCTCTTGGATAGACCCTTTGCCATTTATGTCAAAGGGGAAGAAGTACAGAAAGAGGATGTCATAGAAAGGGGGAGCTACAACAAAAAAAAGTGATTCAGATAGAAGAGACAGTGCAGCAAGAGGGAGCAGTTTTAGTATGTGGTTTTCATCAATGACAAAGGGGGAGATTGTTGGAATATTGTCATTAATGTCAAATGAACTATTGCTAAAAGTGAATGGAATTGATTGCCAAAAGTGAAAAAAATTGATGGCTGTAAGTGAATGAAAATGTCAATAGAAGTGAATGGAATTGTTGACGGAAGTGAACGGAATTGTTGTCAGAATTGAACGAAAATGTCAACATAAGTGAATGGAATTGTCGATGGAAATGTCGATGGAAGTGAACGGAATTTTTGATGGAAATGCCGACAGTGTTGGTTGAATATTTTGTCTATCAGCGTACTGGTAAACAAAATAGGTCTTATCAGCCACAGCAAGAAGATTATTCATCTTAGTGTGTAAGTTTATCACATCAGAAGGAGACTTCTCTCTCCTCTCATCAAGGGGAGGTTCCCTATGGATATGCTATGTATATATATGAACATAAAATAATACTCAAGGGTAAGACCAGACATCCATCTCTCTTTCTTTAGAGATAATTTATACAAAATAAAGGAAGAACTCAAAAGAATGACAGATAGCACTCCTCTTTTTTTAGAAGAACTGTTCGGGCAGCTACAAGAATCTTCCTAAAAATTAACGCAGACTATGACTAAAGTATAGTAACCAGCAAATCAAGACACAGCACAAAGTCTGATCATGAAATACTCAAGAGTGATATACGAAGGGCAAAGAAAGCTCAAAGTCTTCTCAAATTCCTTTACACAGCAAATGAAAAAGTAAACACACTGAAGGTAGCTATGGGGGCACAAAGTCACTCCACAGTTGATTATTCAAGACACCTTGACAAATTTCCTGATCCTGCTTATTAGATCAATGAAACAAACAAGATATCATAGCACAAACTCTGAAAAAGTCCCTTGTTTTCATTAACAAAATATGGTAAACAGTCTGAGCACAAAGTCTCAATGATGCTTGTCAATTTTGGCAGAGTTTCATTCAGATTATCAAAAAGAAGATGATTTTACAATGATAGGAAGTCCCTTATATAGCCATTTTCAAGAAGGACTCAGGAACAATAATACATCATGATGAGTTGGGAAATGTTAGGAAGACAAGCTGGAACTTTGGGGCCTTTTACCCATTTGATCTTCTCAATGCAGATAGATAAGTCGTGCAATTGAAAGTTTTACAACTTTCAATGTCTGCATGGCAGTCTGATCTTATCTTCATCATTCCTCCCTTTCTGATTAATTGAATCAGGTCCTGGATTCGGCTTGTTGTTTTGTTCCTTCCCCACTTTCTGCTGGTCTTGGCCTTAAAAATTATGAATGTATTCTATTCAGTATGTTCAAAAGATCAACAATTATTTTGTTGTCTTCAATTTGATGTTCGCATGCCTGTCACTATGTTTCCAACGGCTAGTTGATTGTGTTGAATTTGACGTTTTCAGGCACGTCACTCATTGGTCTTCTTTTGGCTTTCCACTTGGTGCTTTTCCAGATTGGACTTTTCCCTTTCGAGCCCTAAGAAATGATCCTTCGTCTTTAGGAAATATCCTCAAATTAATCGCCAAGAGTTCCCTGCAAGGGCACTTGCCCTTCAGGGTCCTTCATTGGCCCTTCACAAATTTCCCCTAGGCTTTTCCTCGAGCCATTCCCTTTGTCTTGAAAGCTCCATGCGGGTAATTCCATAGACATTTTTCCTGGGTAAAATTCCCGTGGACAAAATGTTTGGGTGAAATTCCTACAGACAAAATGTCTGGGTGAAATTCCCGCGGACAAAATATCCGAGTGAAATTCCTTTTGCCAAGTCTTTTTTGAACAAGTCTTTGAAAATTGCTTTGGGGTCCTTGGCCATTTGGAATTCTTTCAGAATTTTTGTCTAAAGGAATTCCTTCAGACAAAAATCTAAAAGAATTAAGTCTTTAATCAAAATTTTTTAAATGCCTTAGACAAATCTGAAAGAATTACCTTTCATCTTATTAGAAAAATGATCCTCCAAAAAGGTGCTTTTCTTGATTAAGTGCCCTCCACAAGGGCACTTGTCCTTTGGAATGTCTTCTTTTGCATTGAACCAGCCCTTTGAACTTGGATGATGAACCATTAGTTGAACCTGTTCAGCAGTTCAATGAAGCGCGCCAAGTCCTTTTGAACCAAAAGCCAATGAACCATGCAATAAACCTGGACGTTGAACCAATTGGTTGAACCAAGGATTTTGAACCAAAACAGTTCAAGCCAATGGTTCAATGAATATAACAAGCTAATGGACTAAACATTGAACCAAGAGTTGAACTTGCCATTGAACCAAGAGTTGAACCATGACGTCGAAATTGTCTATTGAACTGGTTTAACAGTTCAACCGAAGCATGCCAAGCCTTTGAACAAAGTTGATGAAAGCGTTGGACTGCTTGATTGAACCTGCCTTTGAACTGTTTGAAGTTGAAACAAAGAATGAGCCAAACATTGAACCTACTACTGATGTTTGTCAATGGAAATTTCTACAGAAGTCGTGAAGTTTGTTGAACTTGGACGTTGAATCTTTCTGTTAAACCAAGACGTTGAACCAAAAATTTGGTTCAACAGTTCAATGAAAGCCTTGAACTGACTTACAAACCAAATGATTGAACCAAAAGACTCTCAAATAAAGGAAATGAACCATCTGAGTGAAATAAAGCATTGAACTACTTGGTTGAACCGACTGTTGAACCTTTGAACCCGTTGAACCTTTGAACCAAATTGGTTCATTGGTTCAACGGTTCAAGTCATTTTGATTTAACCAAATGTTTGGAAGCCGATGAACTTGTTGAAGTGACTTTACTTTGAACCTTTATGAAGTAATTAACTTTGGCCAATGACATTGAATTTTTTGAACTTTGAACCCGTTGAACCTTTGAACCAGATTGGTTCAATGGTTCAATGATTTAGGTCTCCTTTTGTATTCAGATGCTTGCCGATAAAGATTTTAAATTGAACCAAAACTTTGAACCAATCCTAAAAAATGAACAAATGTTGAAAATCAATTCTTTTGACTGAAAATTGCCTGCGAAAGTCTTTGAAACTATATAAAAATGAACCTGCCTGCAGAATCCATAGATTTTTCTTCCTGCTGAGTCTGTAGATTCAAGCCTGTTGAGTCCGTAGATTCAAGCCTACAGAGTCCGTAGATTCAAGCCTGCAGAGTTCATAGATTTTTTGAGAAGCTCTGAAAATGAGAAATCTAAATATCTAAGTCAAATTTTAAAAATGGAAGATATTATTTTGGTTTGTAGAACCAAAATAATTCAAATGTTGTTCCAAAAATGACTGTTATTTTTGGGAGACAACAACTGGCTCCAATTGGGGAACTTCTGTCAATTGCAAAATGAATTGGAAGGAGTAGAATTTAGAAACTCCAGTGTCTTCAAGTGTACCATTGGGCTTCAGAGTCATGCTTTCCAGAAATGAAAGACATCAAAAATAAAAACAAACAAAACAAAATAACATTTAAAATTGTACAAATATACATATATAGAGAGGCAATGATCTGATACTTCAAGAATTGAAGTATTTCAGAAACTACTTTTTGGGAGACAATGAAAATAATGTTCTATTTTGGTAAACCAGCATGAAACCGTTTTGTCCCCATAAATGGTGATGGGTGAATGGAGCTCTCCATGAAGAAACTAATTTTTTACATCTTCTTGTTGACTCTTTCCTCTTCTTGCCCCATGGCAGGATGTGGTCTTCAAACCAAAAATTATCACTCCTTGTTGTCTTGGTGACAGATTCCTTTACCTGATTTTGATTTGCAGTAGCATGGTCCAACATTATAACTTACTATTCTACTGGTCCAATCCAGCATATGATTGGATCGTCCAAGTCAAATTCCTGACAAACTGTCAGACTATCATCTCCTTTGATGTCAAAGAGTTTGACTTCTTCATCTTGAGCAATCTTCAATTTAGGCAACATAAATTCACCTCCAATTGTGTTGTTAGTGTTGTTGACTTGCAAATTGCATGAAGGAAGAATATCTCTTTGAGGAGATATCAACATAGTCCCAACTCCATCATTGGAAGAAGAATTGCTGTCATCATCAAAAGTTGATCTCTTATCAGATTTATCCTCATTAGAGATGAAAGATCCTTCCTTGTTTATACTATGCTCTACCAATTCTCCTAAAATCTTGTTTGGATCAATTCTTGGATTGTCAGATACAAGACTTTCATCTATAGGAACATGAACATCTTCTATGGTAAATAAATAATTACCATTGCCTGAAGATTCAAACTAAATTTGTGCTATAGGGGATGAGGTTTGGGTAACAACATACTTTGCTTCCTTTTCAGGAAGTAATCTTTTCATCACACCTTGGATAGGGATCCTTGCCTCAGATAGATCCATGTTCAGCTCTCCTCCCATGTCCTTACAAAAATTTCCTCCAAGTAAAATACCATAAGATGCTTGAACTTCAGCCACTAATACAATCATTTTAATCCTCTTGTCTGGAAAGGCTACAAATGCAAATAGGGCATCTTTGATCTACCCCAGCGATGGCACTTGTTTTTTCTTCATGGAGAAACATCTGCCAAACATCTTGGTCAATGTGAGACCAAGAGACTCAGTGACTTTGGTAGGCATAACATTGTCAGATGCGCCTGAGTCTATTATACAATTGCTCAGCTTGTGGCCATTGATTAACAAGGAAAGATAGAAGGGTTCTATTTTTTCAGAAGCAATTGGAGGAGTAATAATCAGATTATTTGGACTAGGCATATTCATTGAAGAATCAAAAGTTACTTTTTTGGCCTTTTGTCCTGCAGGGATGGTCTAATTTTCTACATATTGGACTAGCTTGTTCAGTTGATCCGGATTAGACTGCAAGTACTCAAATTTAGACATTTGTATTTTTGTCTTTTTGACATGATCAATTATATCAAATGGCTGAATCAAACTAGGTATAGAGAAAGGTACTTCAGCGTTCTAAGTTTTCAAAGGGATGGGAGGTGGGTTGGTTTGCGAATTAGAAGTAGAAGGGGAAGGTGCAACAGATGTATTTACCTTTTGAGTAATGACCAGATCTTTTGGTTGAAAGGGCAAAGTTATTCCACGCTTGACAATTGTGATTGTTGGCTGTGGTTGTTCTTTTGTCTTTTCTTTATCAGTCTATTGGGCTGATTGATTCTTAGACCTAGTAAACACTGCATATGATCCATCTGAAGCTTCTCCTTTGCTTCTAGGTTCATCCTGATAATTTAAGAAACCAATGTGGGAGTCACCAGCTGATTCTTCTTGACTGTCTTTAATGATATCAGCATCATTTTCTTGATTTAATTTAGGCTGATAAGAAAAATCTGATTCTGTCTCAAGATATCCCATTGCTGAATTAGTTGGAGGAGCTTCCAAGGCAAGTTTTCCTTATGGAGGAGGAAGATGATTTTGTTGTCCTTGGTTTCTGGAAACATTTCCATGATATGACTGATTTAGGAATGTTCTTCTATATGTAGGAGTAGAAGACATTCCTTAAGCCATTTGTTTTTTGAGTGCAAGGAGCTCATTCGCTAATTTTTGCACCATTGGATCTATGGTGCTTGTAGATGCAAATTCGAAAGATGATGAAGCTATGTTTCTATTGGGATCTCTTCTTATTTTCCCTGATAAGATGAGATCATCTTCTACTTCAATGGCCAAAAGTTGAGCTGTAGGAAGATCTATTTGGCCAGCATGTCTCAAGAGGAAACTGACTTCAGGTAGCTGAGAATTAATGAAAAAGCATTTGAGATTCTCAGCTGTAGGTATGGAAATCATAGGAATTCTATTTCTCAACTTGTCAAATTTAGCTATGAACTCTCTCATAGGCTCATGTGTCTCTTTTTTCATTTGTGTAAGTTGAGCCAGAAGTGTATGTGCATCTTCTGCAGGTTTGAATATGGCTTCAAACTTATCTTTCAAAGTATTCCAATCAGTCACAGATCGAGCCTGTAAATTATAAAACCAATATGTACTAGAACCTTGTAGTGTTTCAACAAAAAGCCTAACTGCTAAATCTTTAAACTCTACCCCAATTACTCCACAAGCTATATTAAATGCTGCAATATGTTCATCAGGATGAACTTTCCCATCATCATGGAATTTTAGGAAATTCTTCCTAGAACTGCATGGAAGTTCATGTAGAGGAGGAGTAAGATTGGGAGGGCCAAAAGCATTACCCCAGGGGCCTTGAACTACCATTATAGGATACTAAAAAGGAGGGATAACAAATCTCAATGGGGTAATTATAGGCATAGCTTTATCAATAGTAGAAGTAGATACTTCGTTTGGTAATGGAGATCTGGCTTTAGTACGAGGGAAGCTCTTGGTTCGTTGGAGATGAGATGGTGAAGGAAACAAATAAAAATCACTATGCCATGCCAGCTCGAACATAGGATCAATGACACCTTTAGCCCTTTGGCTTCGTGTATACCTTGAATCTACCAGATTGTAAACCAAAAATGAAAAAGATTTGACTTTGTTTCAATTAAAGCTTGAGGCTTTCAACTGTGCGTTCTTCTCTTGTGGTGTGGAGGTGAATGAAATGGATAGACTATAAATAGATAATGGGTAATTCCCCAGCAGAGTCACCAAAAACTATTGATTGAATATTTTGTCTATCAGTGTACTGGTAAACAAAATAGGTCTTATCAGCAAAGCAAGAAGATTAGTCATCTTAGTGTGTAAGTTTATCACATCAGAATGAGACTTCTCTCTCCTCTCATCAAGGGGAGGTTCCCTGTGGATATGCTATGTATATATATGAATAGAAAATAATACTCAAGGGTAAGACCAGACATCCATCTCTCTTTCTTCAGAGATAATGTATACAAAACAAAGGAAGAACTCAAAAGAATGACAGACAACACTCCTCCTTTTTCAGAAGAACTATTTAGCCACCTACAAGAATACTCTTGGAAATTGAAGTAGAATATGACTAAGGTATGGTAACCAGCAAATGAAGACACATCACAAAGTCTGATCATGAAATACTCAAGAGTGATATACAAAGGGCAAAGAAAGCTCAAAGTCTTCTCAAATTCCTTTACACAGCAAATGAAAAAGCAAGCACACTGAAGGCAGCTGTGGGGGCACAAAGTCTTTCCATAGTAGATTCTTCAGGACACCTTCTTGACAAATTTCCTAATCCTGCTTATTAGATCAATGAAACAAACAAGATATCACAGCACAAACTCTAAAAAAGTCCCTTGTTTTGATTACAAAATATGGTAAACAGACTAAGCACAAAGTCTCAATGATGCTTGTCAATTTCGGCAGAGTTTCATTCAGATTATCAAAAAGAAGATGATTTTACAATGATAGGAAGTCCCTTATATAACCATTTTCAAGAAGGACTTGGGAACGGTAATACATCATGATGCATTGGGAAATGTTAGGAAGACAAGCTAGAACTTTGGGGCCTTTTACCCATTTGATCTTCTCAAGGTAGATAGATAAGTCCTGCAATTGAAAGTTTTACAACTTTCAATGTCTTCATGGCAGTCTGATCTTATCTTCATCATTCCTCCCTTTCTGATTAATTGAATCAGGTGATGGATTCAGCTTGTTGTTCTGTTGCTTCCCCACTTTCTGCTAGTCTTGGCCTTGAAAATTGTGAATGTATTTTGTTCAGTATGTTCAAAGGATCAACAGTTATTTTGTTGTCTTCAATTTGACGTTCATGCGCCCGTCACTATGTTTCCAATGGCTAGTTGACTGTGTTGAATTTCATGTGTTCAGGCGCATCACTCCTTGGTCTTCTTTTGGCTTTCTGCTTGGCACTTTTCTAGATTGGACTTTTCCCTTTCGGGCCCTGAGAAATGATCCTTTGGCTTCGGGAAGTATCCTCAAATTAATGGCGAAGAGTTCCCCGCAAGGGCACTTGCCCTTCGGGGTCCTTCGTTGGCCCTTTGCAAATTTCCCCCAGGCTTTTCGTCAGCCATTCCCTTTGGCTTGAAAGCTCCCTGTGGGTAATTCTGCAGACATTTGTCCTAGGTAAAACTCCTACGGACAAAATGTCTAGGTGAAATTCCTGCAGACAAAATGTCCAAGTGAAATTCCCGCGGACAAAATGTCCAGGTGAAATTCCCATGAACAAAATGTCTGGGTGAAATTCCTTTCACCAAGTCTTTTTTGAACAAGTCTTTGAAAATTTCTTTAGGGTCCTTGGCCATTTGGAATTCTTTCAGACTTTTTGTCCAAAGGAATTCCTTCGGAAAAAAATCCAAAAGAATTAAGTCTTTAATCAAAAATTTTAAAATGCCTTAGACAAATCTGAAAGAATTACCTTTCAGCTTATTAAAAAAATGATCCTCCAGAAAGGTGCTTTTCTTGATTAAGTGCCCTCCACAAGGGCACTTGTCCTTTGCAAAGTCTTCTTTTGCATTGAACCAACCCTTTGAACTTGGACGATGAACTATTAGTTGAACCGGTTCAAGGGTTCAATGAAGTGCACCAAGTCCTTTTGAACCAAAAGCCAATGAACCATGCAATGAACTTGGATGTTGAACCAAGGCTTTTAAACCAAATCGGTTCAAGCCAATTGTTCAATGAATAAAATAGGCCAATGGACTAAGCATTGAACCAAGAGTTGAACTTGCCTTTGAACCAAGAGTTGAACCATGATGTTGAAATTGTTTGTTGAACTAGTTCAACGGTTCAACCAAAGCACGCCAAGCCTTTGAACAAAGCTGATGAAAGCATTGAACCGCTTGATTGAAACTGCCTTTGAACTGTTTGAAGTTGAATGAAAGAATGAGCCAAACGTTGAACCTACTACAAATGTTTGCCGATGGAAATTTCTGTAGAAGTCGTGAAGTTCGTTGAACTTGGACATTGAATCTTTCCGTTCAACCAAGACGTTGAACCAAAAATTTTGTTCAACAGTTCAATGAAAGCCTTGAACTAACTGACAAACCAAATGATTAAACCAAAAGACTCTAAAACAAAGGAAATGAACCATCTGAGTGAAATAAAGCATTGAACTGCTTGGTTGAACTGACTGTTGAACCTTTGAACCCGTTGAACCTTTGAACTGAATTGGTTCAATGGTTCAATGGTTCAAGTCATTTTTATTTAACCAAATGTTTGGAAGCCGATGAACCTATTGAAGCAACTATACTTTGAACCTTTATGAAGAGCTTAACTTTGGCCAATGACATTGAATTTGTTGAACTCTGAACCTGTTGAACCTTTGAACCAGATTGGTTCAATGGTTCAACAGTTCAATGATTCAGGTCTCCTTTTGTATTTAGATGCTTGCCGGTGAAGATTTTCAATTGAACCAAAACTTTGAACCAATCCCAGAAAATGAACAAATGTTGAAAATCAATTCTTTTGACTGAAAACTGCCTGTAGAAGTCTTTGAAACTATATAAAAATGAACCTACCTGCAGAGTCCGTAGATTTTTCTTCATGCTGAGTCTGTAGATTCAAGCCTGTTCAGTCCATAGATTCAAGCCTGTAGAGTCTGTAGATATTTTGATAAGCTCTAAAAATGCGAAATCTGAATATCTAAGACAAATTTTAAAAATGGAAGATATTATTTTGGTTTGTAGAACCAAAATAATTCAAATGTTGTTCCAAAAATGACTGTTGTTTTTGGGAGACAATAGATGGAAGTGAACAAAATTATCGAAGGAAAAGTTGGTGGAATTGTCAACCTTGGCCAACCTATTGGGAAGAGTTGTCACCGTTCGAAAGAAACTTTTCACTTGAAGAGTCACGACCTTAATTTGTGGCTTTTTGTGGGTTATAAACAAGTGCATAATGAATGGCAAAAGAGTAGATTCAAAAGTAGAAGATATATAAAAGAAGAGCAGAATTTTTAAAGGCAAATATTTGTGAGAATATTGAAAATAAAACATTAGAAGGTATAAGGAAGAGTATAACAGTGAAAACACTCAAGTGTAGATTGAATATAAAGGAGATAAAGCAAGTGTTCTATCATCTGTTGTTTTGACAACAAATTTGAGATAAAAGAGTGATTTTCTCTAAGAAGGTTGGTGCTTTCATTTTGAAGAGATTGGTGTCTCTTGCTGAGTTGGTGCTCAGTGAAAGGGGTCGGTGCTCCTGTAGGTTGGTGCCTACAAAATTATTTTTGGGGTTGGTGCTCCAGTAGGTTGATGCCTATGAATATTTATATTAAGATAATTTCTCCGTGGTTTTCTCCTAAAAGGGTTTCCATACAAATATGTTTCTATTTGCATTGTGTGATTTTGCATTGTATTCTTTGATTTCTTTGGATATATTAATTTCAGAGTAATTTGGGGTTTTGAATTTAAGATTAATAGTCGAAAGTCAAAAAATATCTTATACTGATTCACCCCCCCCCTCTCAGAATAAGATTGTGCTTAACAATTATAAAGTATTTACATATTTAGAACATCATCCACAATACCTAAATCCTTGATTAATCCATATATTTTCCAACCATCTAAGTATACCTCAAAATATTGTGTATCAAGTCTTGGAATGCACTTACAATTATGAGGTTAAACATAGATGATACAATATTTAATCCAAATAGCATCACCATATACATGAAAGATCTTCATTGCATGACAAATATCATTTTTTTCAAATCCTATGGCATGATTATGACCTACTAATATCTAAATAATTCATCAATGGAGTAAATTTCAATGCCTACCACACATTCTAATATCTCTTCAATAAATGTGGTTTGGAATGGGTCATGTAAACAAGCCTTATTTAACTCTTTATAATCTACTTATATCCATATTTCAACATTTTTTTCATATTACTATGAGACTTATCCTTTAAGTGTATTATACTAGAGTTATGATATTGCCAACTAGCATTTTATCCAATTCAATCTTAACCTTTGCTTTGGCATTAGGATTTAGTCTATATGGTCATTTACACAGTGGTTTGATATTTTTTTCTAAAGGAATCTTCATAGTACCCACATCTTACTTAATTCCTTTGAGTTCAATAAATATTTTAGGGAATAAATATTTGAACTCCATTAGTAATTATCATATTTATTCACTCTTATTCTACCTAGTAATTTTCAAATTTTGTTATTTTTGGATTTCTTTGGGTAAATATTCTCTTCCATAATTTTGATTGGTTGGTAGAAATATTTTGTTTCATCTTCCACCATGGTAAGGAGTTGTTTTTCAACCTTAGTTTTTATCTTTTCTACATTCTCTTCATCATTCTCTCCATGTTTATAACTATGTAATAGTATGTCATTTATTTGTACTCTTTAAATCGCATGGTTCTTTCTAAAGTTTTTGATAATTTTTGCACAATTATTCTAATTTGTTCCCAATCATCCATATGACCCAACATTATTTCTTCTATATTTCTTTTGGAAAATCATTACTTTTCAGTCAAGCTATCCATAAATAATTTTAATTTTATCTTTTGTAATGCTCTACAGACTCTAGTATCCAGGTTTCAAAAATTGAATGTTCTGTAAAAATCCATTTTCGTGTCTACCTCCACATATCTTAATAGAGGTACCATATTTTGGGATTACTTCCAACATCCATAAAATAAATTTTACCCATAGGCATTTATCATTTTATCCTCTTGTCTTTCATACTTTTTCACTTATTATAATATGCATCCTTGGGTTGGTTTTCCCCTCATAACTTCTTGTTTTTGAGAAATAGATAATTGATCTTACAACCTTATTTTGAGAATTACAAAAAAAAAAATCTAGGTATGGATGGTTGATTTGTGGGTGTCCCACCATCTTGTAGAAGTGATAGTGAGTATATCATCAATTAATTTCATCCTTATTTCTTACTATGAAAATATTCTCATCATTTGTTATAAATACTCATCAACTAGTCTTATGCCACTTAAATCATGTAGTTTATTATGTGAATCTCATTGTATGCAGTGATCTCTCCTTATCTATAGTGATGTATTTTGTATTGAAATGTAAATTTTTCCTTTGTAGAGTATTTTTATTATGAAACACACTTTATACATTTTACTTTATAACTCACCATACATGAAATCCTCAATTTAATCCCCTAAGGGTGTTTCACCTTTTTCTTATTCTAGTATCAATTATTTTTCATCATTAGGTTTCAGATCATCTCTTAATTTTATAATATTTTTCAGAGTATACACACCAATAAGGTTGTTGAATTCACTATCTTCATCTTACAACCATATTTGTTATGATAATGTCACTATCATTCCTACCTCTAGTTGGAAATCCAATACTAAACCCTTTTTATCAAATGTAATTTCGTCATTTTATGAGTCTAATGATCAATTACAATCTAAAAACCAATACATGTTTAACATGGTTGGGCAGCTAGTGTCATATATATAAATTATCCCAAAATATACCCTCTTTTATAATCCCATAAAATAAATTTTGACATTTTTCAATGTGTCAATGGGTGATCGTGGAGTATTTTTAGCCATTATAATGTCATATTCTACTGCATGCAACACTGGTTTCCCTAAGAGTTTCCATGTGCTCTATGGTAACACATTCATATTTGCACCAAGGTCTAATAGATTTTTATTTATTTAATAAAAAATTTAAATTGACATTTATAAAAATGGAAGTCTTTTCCATTTTTATTCTATTCAAAATAATTTTTTATTTGTCTTGTTATTTTTGGTTTTTTCCACTCTCTGTAATTGATGTTCTCTATGTTTCTTGTTCTAATACTTACAAAGTTGAGTAAGTTTTCCTATCAGTTCTTCTTTCTCAACTAGTTTTATTATTATTTTTAAGTCCCCAACCTCATCTTCATTGAAGAATTCATATTAAGTTGATCTTTATCATGTCTTTTTAGTTATTATATTGTGATTTTTTTCAACAATTCCATCATATTCATCAACAATGGGATTATCCCCTTCCACATTTATGTTTAATTATTTATTAGAATCAATGGATACTTATTTGTTTTTATTATTACTTATGATACTTATAGTGGTTACCTCTACTCATGGTTTTAAATCGTTGTTCATAATATAGAGAGCCTTCTTCCTTGGTGTCTCTTTTTTATTTTTCTATAGTTTTTTGACATTGTCTAATTTGTTCTAACATATTATTCTATGGGCTGCACTACTTTATTTCTCCATTATTTTCTCTTCTTATTTTCCATATTGAATTTTATTATCCTTTCATATCCTACCCATTATTTATTTTTCATAATTGTTTAGCCCCTTTTCTAGAATGATTTTTTCTATGTCCTTAGTTTTTGCTCCACCATTTTATTAAAATTGTGTTTCTTTTAGACATGAGAATGAATCAAGGGTTCCTTTTTTGTGTCAAAATCAACACACCATCTATTTGTCTTTATCATAGTTCCAAGCAATGTGCCTATCCTTTTTTCATTTATAACATGTTGGCGGGGATCTTCCTTGATTATACCTGTAGTTATAATTTTTACTATATGGTTTGTCACTTTGGTAATTTCCTCTTCCATGGTATCTTCTAATGTAACCACCCTATCTGCCTCCTATATACCCCCATTGATTATTACTGTAGTACTAAGGTTGGATATTTTAGATTGCTAGATAGGTCTGATATATTTGGCTAGGGTATGGTATCCTAGCATTATTTATGGGTAGCTGGGGTGGTGGAATTTATTTCAATTTTACCAATCTTCTCCTAATGGTTTATTACACATCCAAAAGTGTTTGTATATAATAGAATTTATGACTATATTGGTTAAATGATAAACATTTGGTATAATGCATTATTTGATTTTTTTCAGGTATCACTTCCATAATTGGGCATCAGCGTTTTGGATGTTGATCATATACTCTACATAATCAATAGTAAATCCTTTCACCATATATGGATTTCTAAATGGATGGGGTCATTTTCATTGGTGGATGCATTGATCTTATCACCATTACTCTATTTACCATATCGCTATGGAGGAATTTTATCTTACAATGGCAGTCCACACAATAAGTGGTACATAAAATTCATGCCTATGATGGTGTGTGTTTATTGTATGATACCACATAATTATACCCATTTATATATATCACGTTTTAGTCTTAGTTATTTCAACTCTAACTCTAAATTTTTTATATTATCTTTTAATGAGGTATTTGTATCTCTCATCTAGAACTGTGTTTCTATCCTTGATGTCATGTATTGTCTTTATAAAAAAGCATTGATTTTTTCCTAGAAATATTGATGTCAAGACATGGGATTAACTTAGATATGAGCCATTCTATTCTTTATTTCTCATGTAAAGTATCTTATAGTTTATGAACTATAGATTCAAACTACTGATAATAATCTTTCACATATTCCTTCTCCTTTTGTTTTAGTTCTCTCATTTTTATAACACTCTTCATTGATATATTTAGGTAGTGGAAATTGATTTTAATTTTTTCTTTTGACATCTACCCATTTAGTTGCATGTATCAAGTAAAAGTGCATCATCTAGTTGTATATTTATAATATTTTGGGTATTTTGAATAATGCAACTAAATTTGTTAGTCTTTATCATATGTCATTCATCACCTTCTATGGTGTATGATATAATAATTCCTCTATTATACTCTTTTAACATGCCTCATTTATTCCTTCTTATAGTGTGAGTACTAACCCATATATTTTGTTTGAGGAATAAAATCAATAATATGTATTAGTATATCTACTGGTAGAGGCTAGATAAAATTTCTCTATTATTTTACTTATTATCATCATTATTTATTCTCTTTATTTGTCTATATATATATATATATATATATATATATATATATATATATATATATATATATATATATATATATATATATATATATATATATATATATATATAATTCTCTCTCTCTTGATCTAGTTCCTCTTCTACTCATTCACCATTTTCTCTTAACTATATAAGTACAAAAACTAGATTATTTTGCATTATACTAGCCTATTAGAAATAAAATTAGCAGTGTATCGACCTGTGTCAATGTAGTTTCCTTGAAAATAGATAAAAATTAGATTAGATTGACCTAAATCAATGTATGTTGTAGAAAACACATAAAAATAAACTAGATAAATAAAACTAGATCAGCCTAGCTGATATAGTTGGTTGACTAAAAACTGAATGTACCAATTAGACTAGATCGACCTACATCAATGTATCCTATAAAAAACCAAAAAGGATTAAACTATTATTGGCATGTGATAATGTATTTCGCCTTAAAATATACTAAATTTAGACTAGATTTACTGGAGTCTATGTACTCTGCTAAATAATATAAAAATAAAATAATATCGATCTGTGACAATGTAGTTTTATAAAAGATAAAAATTAATGGTTAGTTCATATTAGATTCACCATAATGTATGAAATGAACTATGATTAATATAATATTAACCTATATAAAATATCCTTAGATATTGTAAATCAAATAGATCTCATTGATACTTATTTATATTGGGGTATGACTAAATGGATCCACTAATCCTAGATAGAGGAATGCTTATAACATAACATCAATGGAGAGGGTTTGAAAGCCTATAGGAAATCAACATAATAAAATAAACCTAACTAGGTATTATAATATTAGTCTAATATAGTATTTTCAAGCTAAAAACACAAATAAGGGATCTGATTAAACCAAAAAGGATAAAGAACCATATTAGGCAAATGGAAGCATATGTTACCTAAAGTGGGAAATGGAATGTTTGAAAACCATTATATCCTTAATAAGTATAAGTTTAGACAAGATTAAAGTAAGGAATTATACAATTATTCAATACATTAATTATGCAATATTTATCTATCAAATGATACTTCAGTTCGGGTGATAAACACATAAATTTAACAAACTTATCAAGTCTAAATCTCCCCCTTGGCCAATGATGCTTTGTAAGAGATTGTTTTGGTTTTAAGCATCGTAAAAGTTGAGTCAATATCTAAAATAAAAAAAAGGCCCTCCTATTACATCCAAGATATCACGATATAATATTTTTCCCTCCAAGATAAAATCTAAGCAATGGCTTATCCAAATGTAGACTTTAGTAGATTTACGAGCAATAATAGTGTAAAAATGAATATTACTCTTTATTGGATTGAAATGGGGATTTTATTTATAGTGGTGAGTGATCCTAACCCTTTTTAAAAAATTTACCCATTGCCATCGAACAACCTCAATGTAGTTCAAAAGTTACCCAAAAGCATTGAACTATGACAACTAGGGTAGACTTAGTTAAGGAGCATATGTCATAACTTTAGAAATAAGTTGACCTAGGGAAACTTAGTTTAAAATTTGGTGGGACGTAAAAACTAATACATTGACATTGGCCTATATAGTCAGAAAAGATAGGTATTGGTTTAGTTAAGATCTATTAGGAGGAAGATTGCTTAGGGGATCAAGTATGCATGTTTTATAGTGGGTATAAGCATGATAGATAAATTACAATGTTTCTCATAAATCACCATCAGCCTGTCTACCAATTTACCAATTCACACATTAAGGTGTGCACTTAGATATATTAAAACTAAATAGGTTGTTGTAAGAGAGAATGCATTAGTAAATGATAAAGTTTAAAAATATTGTGTGTACATAAATATAACTTCCTTTGGAGAATTTTTTTGTTCACATGATACTTTATCTAATACAAAGTCCCCAAATTATCCCATAATTATTTAGAATTTTTTTCCATTAAGACATTTATTAAAAATCAATTTGAAAGACATAACTTGATTGAAGTCTTTTTCTCCCTATCTATCTTTTCCTAATATTCTACCTTCATATCCACAAGTTGCACTTCTGATATAATAACCTAATAATCTCTTTCCATAAGAAGATATTTCATATTGAGCTTCCACAACTCAAAATGGTGACCATTGAAATTTCAATCTCTATCCTTTAGCATCCCATTATTCTATTTTTGTTAAAAGTTATCACATTTAGACCTGCCACTTAAATAATAGTTTATCAATGGTTAGAGAAACTCTATCACTTCACACAAAGGTAAGACCTATCTTTGATACCAAATGAATAGAAAATAGAAATGATAAATTAAAATGAACGTAGTACAAAAGAAAAACTAATCTAACAAACTAAGAGAAATCAAATACACACAATACTAGATAATACACAAGATTTCACTTGGAAACCCATTTCAAGGAAAAACTTTACACAAGAACCTCCTTTGTTATTGCATTAACATAGCCATCTTTTAATACAATAAATTACATCTTAGTTTTTCTTTTTCCCTACTCTATGTAAGAATATATACAAGCACATCAATTAGTAACCGTCAAAGTGGTATTATAATATCATGGGTATCAAAACCATGGACTGTATAAAAAATGAATTAAAACCACCAAAATATATACCAATATGATCTCATTATGGCTCTATAATATAATAGTATAAATTATGAAAAAAATTACATAGTTCATCTTCTCATTATCATAAAATTGCTTTTACAAATGTCTCTAAAAGTTTCTCCAACTTCAGGTATTACTAATTTTATAAGAAAAAGTGACACTTTGAGCTCCACTTTGTCTCCCGCGCTCCAACACGCCCCCCCCCGCCCCCCCCCCCCCGCCCCCCCTGCGCCCCCTCTCCCCCCTCCATTAAACCAATAGTAAATTCCTCTTAACAATAAATGTATGCTTTTTTATTCTTTTTTATAATTTTTTAGATATCACATCAACTAAAATATATTTATATTAAAAGTCAATTTAAATAAGGATCTTATTGTTACCCAAAAGGACATCCAATAGTCAAAGTAGATAAAAATAAAAAATAAAGGTCATATAGACAAGCACTAGAAGGGACCACATTGATGGCTTAGGAGTGTCCCAATGCTTTGTTTGGTGTACAAATAATTAGGGATGTTTTCGGCATAGATCTTGAAGTGAGGGGAAGAGTAAAAGAGATAAAGGGTCATTTTGATGGTGTGGAAGGCACAAGAACAATTACAAGTCAATAAATATACCAATAACACTAAATTTAGATGAATAATCCACAATTACATAAGTATCTTAAAATCATATAATTTAATTCCTCATAAATACCTAAAGATTTTTTTAAGTTTACGATATCATAGAATACAGTCATATATAACTCTAAATAATTTAATACCTTTCAAACCATACTTTAATATCAAAACAACATGTAAACAAATGTTTATAAAAAATATTAATAACATAAATGTATTATTTACACTAATAATAAAATACCAATTCTTTAATCATATTATAAAACACCCTATTTTTCACCCTTTAATTCGAACCAAAATGTTTCGATTTAAGTTTAATAATGTAACTATATTAATATGAGTTTGTTAAAAGACGGATGCTCTTATTTTCCTCTCAATATATGCCAAATAACATTAAGAACATTAAAATTTTTACATAATTTTAATTTAATTTGGCCTATATGTGTTTCGGATTTGGTCAAATCCATTTAATCCTTAATAAATGCTCATGCATTGGCATCGAAAATTTCCTTTACGTCAGGGAATCACAATGAGATTAATTTTTAATATATTTGCTAATTGCTTTATTTGAAACCAGTAAGAAGTTATTTGAAACCAAGAAGTGGGTAAGAGGTTCAATTTTTGAGATTTTGTCCACATTATGGTATTTGATGTGTGAAAATATATTGCGTCACTTCAAATAGAACAATATCTTAGTCTCGACGGGAATATTTGGTGCAAGCACGAGAAGGGGAGAACAATTAAGATCTGCCTCTAATTCTCATGTTGCATGGGTTCAACCAATCACATAGACACATTGGCATTTGGTTAAGGAATTGAATTTCTTATTAAAGAGATTAATTATTGCATCAACATACAGCATAAATAAAATCTATGACACAAATTAGTTTATTTGCATATGATAACAAGGATGAATCCATTACAAAACACTCTCTAATTCTACTTAGAACCTTTGCCTTCAAATTGGCAGCGAGACCATACTCCAAGACCAAGAAATAAAAAAAATGTTCCAGTCCTATTCTATTCCAAACTCAAAACCACCTCAGGTATTAGCGGGTAAAAAATAAAATAACGTTTTCTCACACTGCAACTAATGCTAATCAGATTTATGACCATAAAAAAAACGAGTATGAACACTTTTGCCTTTTTTATCCTGTCAGAATTTAGGGACATATTGCCACTGTATAAGATTTTTTCGGGCTTTGATTCACCGTTTACCATTGAGTGAAACATGTCTTGTTCCAATACTATTCAGGATTTCTAATATACACAATGCAGATCTATCGAGTTTTACGAATAACCATTAACTTTGTTGATTAACATATCCCGCTACATGATTGAAATCATCTTTGAAAGTTATCAGACCCAATCGGACTTTGTTCCTGATTAGCAAAGAGGGATTTGAGGGAATTACATTCAAGTCTTGGGCGAGCTTTAGATTCCCACAAGCCACTGTTGACTGAATACAGAACGTGTCACGGTCCTCATCAGGATTATAGACCTAATAACCAAGGTAATGTTCTACAATGAGTAAAGCCAAGCGAATCGAGGAATGAAGCCTACTTAAGAAAGATCCAAAACACTATGAAGCTCGTATAGACCAACTCAGAAAGAAAACTCCAAATATCAAAGAGCGAGCCCCAACTTAAAACCAAAGACCCATTCCGGAATGAAACCTGATTTCTAAAGGAAATGAAGCATTGTTACCTTGAATGACCATTCTGAAGACAGGATCGAGGATTTGGGCGCTGAATACAACTACGAAACACATTGATGCATGTCTAGACCGAATCGAAAATTCAAACCCGATTATAACTAAGAATCTATCAAACTTAAAAGATGATGTTTTTGAACTCAAATCCCAGGCAACTGACCAATGTAAGATGAATGATGAATTCACAGGATGATGCAACCATTCTGATAATATCAAGTACAAGAATGACCCATCTCGGGACCCAAGGATAATTCCTTGAAACTAAACGCACCAAAACCAAGATAAAGCAAAGAAAACAATGGAAACATGAATGCACCCTATTTTTGATAATGCAAGATTTTTTAGGACCGTAGATTCTCCTCTCTTAGACACCCAAGGTTCAAAGAATGTGAGCTATGGCTCACATAGATTGGATAAATAGAAAAGCTACTCTTTTGATAATGAGGCAAAGTGGCCATGGCATCTTCTTTCAACATACCAAGTAAAACATATGAATATTCTGCATGCTACTTTTCCTTCTCTTCTCTTCACATTTCTACTCTTTATCACACTCCTTGTGGGATTTGTCCACCAAACATACTCTCTCTCTCTCTCTCTCTCTCTCTCTCTCTCTCTCTCTCTCTCTCTCTCTCTCTCTCTCTCTCTCTCCTTTATTGGATTAGACCCCCATCATCTCTCCTCCTTCGCCAAGGCATAATCATCTCTCAATAAACTCACATTCGGATCAAACCCACTCTCATCTATACACCACTGCTAAGATGCTTGATTATGCATCGCATTCTACCATGCAGACTCAAACAACCATAGACCGACCACATCCTCCTAAAGCCCACTTGTCTTTAATCTCACCTTGTCCATCCATCTATTGGATCACTCAAAACATCATAAACCACCATTAGCAGATACTCTCTCATGGATGTAATTTCATCTATCACTCTCAATAGCATCAAAACTGAATCCATATATACAAGGAAATCTAATTTATATCCCACATCATTCAAAATCACCTCAAGGATAGCTTTTACCTTCACATGCTTCATTGTTTGCATTGATATAGCAAACAATATCTCCATCTCAATAATAAATTCAACTTATTTTTCACATGTTAGGGATACCATAGAGATTAGTAATTCCTTCCAATTCGTGAGCTAAAGAGATTCACTCTCCATAGTTGCAACATCACATACTTTAGTTGATATCGAACTTAGCTACTCAAATTCATCCATCTTGATGCTATAATCTTACTCTATGTCAATCTTGGGTTTCTCAAAGCTTTCTTCATCATTATACCCACTCTCTAGGATAATATTCACTTGTTTTTTGGACAACTTTTCTTCCACACATAACTACAAATGAAGATTCACTTACACATCTCCTTGAGAATGATCTTGTTCCCATTCTATGTCATCTACTTTTGTCCCTGTATGAACATGAAGGTACTCCACATTGGCTATAACATCATCACCAACTATATTTTAATCTACTAATTCCCTATCACTTTCTTGGTCAATGTATTCACTTTGTCTCTCATACATATGAGAATGCTAGAATGAAACACACTTCATCCTTATATTTGGATGTTATCCATTGTTGGACTTGTACAATGCACAAACATACTACTGAAAACCAAATCTCTCTCTAAGAACTCATCCACCACTCCATCATGCCCCAGGGACTTGTCTGACTCCTCTTCACTGCTTACATGTTGATCATGGTTTTCTCTCACACCATGGGCTACTAATGACCCATTATCCAAAACTATGATAATTTTTGTCACCTCATCTGTACCTTTCATTTTAGTTTCTAAACATGGTTGAACCTTAATCAAACTCTCCTTTTGTGCACTAAGAACTATTTCGAATAATTTGGACTTGTACCCACTAAAATGGAGTGGAAAAAATTTTCTCTAGAAATATTTTTCTTATATTCCAAATAAATTATACTTTTTCAAACCATTTGGGCATAGATCATTTTGAATGAATTGGACTATTTTGAATAATTTGGACTTATACCCACTAAAGTAGAGAGGAGAAAATTTTATGAAAAAATATTTTTTCTATATTCTAAATAAATTGGAATGCTTCAAACCATTTGGGCGTAGATCATTATGAATAAATTGGACTATTTCAAATAATGTGGACTTATAGCCACTAATGTGGAGTAGAGAGAATTTTCTTCAAAAATAAATTTTTTATATTCCAAATAAATTAGACTATTTTAAAGCATTTGGGCATAGATCATTTTGAATAAATTAAGTTGTTTCAAATGTTTTAGACTTATACCCACTAAAGTGGAGTGAAGAAGTTTTTCTCCAAAAATAAATTTTCTATATTAAAAAAAAATTGGACTATTTCAAACCATTTCAATAGAGATCATTTCATTAAATTGGGTTATTTTCAATAAATTGGATGTATACCTACTAATGTGGAGTGGAGAATATTTTTCTCATAAATATATTTCTTATATTCCAAATAACTTTAATTATTTCAAACCATTTGGGCACAGATCATTTTGAATAGATTGGATTGTTTGAAACATGTGGTGCCCTTCTGGGCCTTCAAATTGATGATTGATCTTTTGACGTAGATTTCATTATTGGGACACATGGCACTGTTTAACTGGTCAAATTATGAATGAAAACATAATAATTAATGAATTCATTTGCTAATAGAATCTCATTTGACATTTCCTAAGGTTGCTTAATTATAAAAATAAGTGAGGTTTGATGGATAACCATTCAATTTTTGAACCAAGGCAAGATAGGGTCTACAAATACATTCTCATTAGGTTTTTAAGGTTTGCATGAGTTTAATTTATCATGGCATCAACAAACAATTTTAATGAGAGGGAGACTTGAGAGTTGTTTCTTGTTCATTGGGAAGATATTCATGAACAGGTGTCAATATACTAATGGATCAACTTGGAAAATTTCAAGATAAACTGATGGCATATCCACTTACAAGGGGATAAGCTTTGAAACATGGACCTAATTCAATACTTTCAAGGTATCTCCAACTATAAATCAAATTGCACTTAATGAGATCAAATTATTACTAAATTAAAATTGATAAATTTGAAATAAATTAGACTACATTTGAAATAATTTAGAATTGATTTGCATGAAATTAATGATAATGTTTATTACTAGAATTATAGATTATAATCAATAAATACAATTGAAAGAATCATATGACAATGTTACATCCTTCAAAACAATGGTTCATAGTTGTTGGCATGGATTTTTTGCTTTCTCCCAAGAATGTTATGATAGACATCATTTTGAATCTCCAATCCTTTTCATCTTTTATACTTCCATTTTCTATATATCTACTTGAAGTAACATAACTTAGTTTTTATTTTTTATTTATAACATAATTTATATATTTACAATCAATAGACACCATGTTGGCAATTGAAAAATCATCTTTAAAGGTCCTTTTAAAAATAACTTCATCCAATTTTTTTTATGTTTATATTGAAGGGATTAGAATATATTTTCCCACAAACAAACATGATATTTGAACATGTGTAACCCATCATTTGAAGAAGTAGCCTCAAATATTTATCCTCTCTCATTTACCAAATGCCAACATAAGAAAAAGACTGCAGTACCACCTTTAAAATTTCATTAGAATGATCTCAAATGTAGTATGACATATTTTCTAATTTATAAGCTATCTTTTCCCATATCATTCATTTGCATATCTTTTTATTTTTTTAACAATAAATAATATTTCATCCAACCCCAAAATCAATAGTGTTTTTGAAGTCGATTTTATGTCCTCCTTTGAAATGTTTGCAATTTGTTAAAAAAGAAAGCAATCATTTATTAACAATATTATATTATAAGAAAAATTACATGGAAATTTTCTAAGAAAATATTTTACATGTTACTAGATTGGTCATTGACGCACTTTTGATTTGCATTTCATATTATAACATATAAGATAATGCATTTCATTTGATGCATTTTTTATTTCAAGTTTCTTAAATCTTATAAAAATTCATATAAACATGTATAAAAATAAATACGTGCTCAAGAACACGTAATTATACTCATTATACACAAATGTACCATTTCTATTGCTAGTTTTATAACATATATATGCATATACATGTTCATATTGAATCCTTATAACTTGATCATATTCTAAGACAATCTCGTTTTACCATAACTCATTTCTCATAGACATTGATAGGAATTTAGCATTGATTAGCCAACATATATATTCTGACAGGAATGA
>JARHVA010008949.1:135000-287500 GCA_037957365.1 Torreya grandis | reverse complement strand
TACCTTATTCAACTTGAAATGTATCATGTTCATTGAATTGATTTTTTAGTATTATTGTTTATTCACTTACAAATAATGCCATTAGTGCTACACACTCAAAGATTGTTAAGCTGTTACATTAAAAATCTAAAGCATACACACTGAATGATTTTTAAGATGTCATATTCAAAAAATGAAACATGATTATAAAATAAATTTAAAATGTTATGCACCTAGTAATGATTGAAATGATTGTTCTTGTATTGTTTTCTATGAATTTTTCAAACAATTTTGAAATTGAACATTAAAAATTGTTTGTTCTTCAATTTTTGTAATGCAAGATAAATTATTTCGTAATTGTGTACAAGAACACACCAATGTAGCTTCTATATATATCCTTAACACTTCACATGTAGCTAAATTATTGAAAGTAGAGATAAGTGATCCAAAACTCAGATGTTCTAGTTGATAAATATTTCAATAGCATAGAAATAACATAGTAACAATGAATTCTCTGAGAGGAGATGTAGTATTACTCAAGATCACAATACAAATATTTGCTTATCTTTGGGAAGAGATGTCTGTCTTCACATTTCAGGTTACCTCTTCATTTATACACATTTTGAAAGCATGGGGAGGATGTGGAAGGTCACCAATCTTGAGGGAGATTAAGTGGTTTGACTTCCAAGATTTAAAACAATATAGAATTCGAGGAATTACTATTTTTAGAAACTTACTATTTTTAGACTACACTACTAAAATTGAAATTTGGGGAACTTCCATTGGGTTTTTTGGGGTCAAACTTAATTGAGAAAATTTCAATGCCATCTCATGATGTTCTCCCCATTCTTAGCTTTCCAACGGTTCAAATGGCGAGTCAATTGGAGCTACGGTGCAAAAGTTATGGCTCCCGAAAGTTCCGTCATCAATTCGGGTGGAACTATCACCCGAATTGTCACCTAAATTGTTGCCTGGATCAATATGTCTCTCCCAAAAGATGTTATATATTTCATTTTTGAATGGTCTTCTTATTTTGTGTGAACTAATCATTTTAAATGTTGGTACATTTTTTTTGATGTCAACACCTTCCTCTAATTTACTTTACTATGAATGGAGAATGAAATATTGAAGCTAAAAATTAGTGGATTCTTGAGAAAAATTGATACCTTTAATATGAGTCCAACTGAATCCATCACTATCTATACCCAAAGTATGACACGTATTTTTTCATGCAATGGAAATTACGAACATAAATATTTTTGAGATAGTTATTTATGCTAGAAAAATGTTCAAGTTTGTGAATGATGAATACATTGAAATCCCAAACAATAGCTTTATCAATCAATGCCTAAATAAATAGGTGAAGATTTTCTTCATTAAAAACTTCAATGAGATTTAAAAGATCAATAATTATGAAATCAGCATTCACACCAACATTTAACATTGCAATCAAATATTACAAAATGGATGCCCAAAGACGTGGAGGCCTATAATGGTAACTATATATTTCTATATCTATTATAGGAAGCTAAATTCCATCACTGTGTAGATATTCTCAATATACTTATTGAATCCATAGATAATTCTTCCCAAATTCTTTAGATTTTGTTGAAATATCTTCATTTAGGACACATAAATCATCAAACCTTTTTGCATAAATTATATAATGTTCCATTATGTCTTCAGATGTGATTGTTTATTATGCTATTAGTGTAAAAATAATAGTTTGTTAAATAATTTGAAATTTTTGATAATATGTTACTTTCCAAATTCACCTTTTTGCACCAAGTATCCATGTTGTTGTACCTAGGTGTTTTCAAGAAGGAAATATACCCTTTTGTTAGTGATACAATCAATGTGGGGGTGTGGGGGGTTGAATCAATGATGTAAGATAATCCAATTCAATTCAAAATTATTAAACATTCAACATACATCAACTTTATCAAGCAACATAAACATAAAATCACATACATCTAAAGCATAAATAAGAGCATACATCACATAAAACACATCATATATATGGGCAGCCCTCTTGGGGGATAAAACCGACTAAACCATACAATATGGACTATAATCCTATAAATCAAGATCGAATATTTATACTAGCACCAACTAATCAAGGAACACCCATCCCTTATTTTAGTGAGACACCAATCACACAAGGAGCTACGACCCCTGTCTAGTTGAATGCCCATAACAAATAGACCTTTAGCAAGATTTACTTTGAAAAAAGGAACTAACCCAATAGGAAACCAAACACCCAATCATCTACATAAATAGCTCATATTAAATACCTATTTATACTCTTCAACTAATTATGATTACCTTTGTCTACACTCTTCACCTCCAATCTCTCTCAAGCTACTTCTTGGGCTAACTTGCTAAAAATACCTCTTCTATACTCATTAGGTCTAATGACCTCTATGTCCAACTACATAAACTTGATCAAATAAACATGTATAATATTTTTTTCACTCTAATGGTCCTAAATGATCTATACCTTCTCTTTCAAAGGTTCTCTTTTTCGCTTGAATCCACACACATACAACTAACATAATTAGTCTAAATAGACCTTGTACTTATGCCACTCTCTTTCATTAACCCACATTGGTCCACCAAAATGCTTTACATATTAGAACCACCTTTGAAATAGGTCTTCATACTTTTTATTTGTAGGAAACACATGCTCCTCAGGTCATCCAATACCTCATCATCTCAAAATCACCAATAGGTCTTGGTGAGACATAAAACTATTAGGGCTTCATACTCACACGTTACATGTCAAACTACTTGGACCACCTTCATAATTTACCCATGATTTTAACACATTAAACCTATCTCCATTTTATGATTGATTAATACCATATGGGTCCATGCCACTTGGAATTCCAACTCACACCTTGAACCTACCAATTAGCTCTCCTTGTTCTTTAAGTCTTCATATATAGGAAACACAATAACAAACTTCTGAATCAACTACTCAAATGTTTCACATATCCATATTATTATATCACATGGGTGAATAATTTATGACCTATGAAACACATCCATGTTATTTATACACTTCAAAACATGCTCTAAGCACTCAAATCAACTCTCTTAGAATGACCACTCAGATTGGTCACACACGACAAAAATATAGTTATACTATTTTGACTCTTCATATCTGATCAAGGGAAAAATATGAAAACCAATGACTTATTATAATATTTATATATTTATATAACATCTCAATACTAATTTTATTCTTCAAATCTACTTAAAACACCTTCAATTTACCTTTGCAAGATGGTCACTCAAACTATCAGTGTATTCAACAAACATAGTCAACTTATAAGCCTTTGTTCACACTAAATATGGATTTTTCAAACCTCCACAATCCATATATATATTATTAATGGATTATATAACACCCTAACATATTTATTTCATATTTAGATATTAATACATTATTGATAACAACTCAATTATCCTTTTCAGGTCACATGTAGAAATGTTTAAACACACAGTCAACTTTGGAGCTTAATAACTTTGATTGTACAAAAATTGAAATATTATAACTAGATTTTATGGATGTAAATTTAATTAATTTAAAAATTTTATTTTTAATACATCATAAATTCATCTTGGATAAAAATATATAGCTTAAGAACTACTGACTTGTTATCCCTTATTAATTCAAATATTTAAATTCTAATGGTCACTGTGTAGATGCAAAAGATCAGACACTTGGACATCATCTCATGTTCCCCATAATCTTTGACAAAAATTGCTCCATATTTATTATTATTAGTGTCCTTGTCTTAAACCTAAAATTTCTCTCCATTGATCTTAGATATGTGCTTCCATGATCATGTCACTTGGTAGCTTTGCATGCCTTCTATGTACCCTAAAATTAGTCTTCCAATGAACTTCCACCACTTGAAAACCACATGTTAATTCTAATCACATTGAAAATTTGATTAAAATGAAATTGTATCACTTGGAAGCCTCACATATAATCTTGACTATTTGACTCAATACACTACATTGGATCATAATATGCACAACCATGTGCTCACTATTGATTTCTATCTAACAGGTTTAACATTCGCTATTAAATCTATTGCTCAAACTCCATGTTTGTGACACATGTCACTATCCTAAGGTATGTTTATGTAGTTTTTGATCTTCATGTATGTTTTATCTTCATAGAAGCTATGCATGATCAAAGAAGAGTGTAGTCATGAAGCATGTTTGAAAATATCAAGGTAAGAAGAAGTATTCACAATGTTTGTGGGAGTCTATATCATATTTTAGAGTTGGTCCATTAATATTAATGCTTCTTTAAGTATTTTCAAGTTCATAGGATCAGGAGTTGAGCGTACTTTGTCATTGTGTCAAAAGGGGAGAATGTGCTTGAAGAGAAAGATAGAGTCTAGCATAAATTTTTTACTGGTGTTTGGCATCAATAAAAAAGGAGGATAATGTTTTAGGTTTGAAAATGATGTATCCAGGGTGACCAATGATGTTGATGAGGTGTCGTGTGTGTTAAAATGATAATGAAAAAGTTTTCTTCAATGTGATTTAGTGTTCTTTCATGGTTCTTTTATGTTTAACTTAGATAGGCAATTGATGGATGATATTGATGATATGGACATATTGCATAGACCCTATGGTATTTTATTAGTTCTTATAGTTCTTATAGTTCTTATAGTGATTATGATATTGCATAGACCCGAGGCATCCTTTTGATCATCTTTAGACCATTCCAAAAAATTATGAAACAACATAATTATCTTCATACCTTCTCTCCCAAATTCTACTACATAGTCCTTTGATCTTAGGACCAAACCATTTATAAAGCTCCCATTTTGTTTATGAATGAGGATTCAATACATTGTCAAAGTACCTAACTTGGTTTGATAAATTCATCATATCAACATGCTTAATTTGACATCCATAGTAGACTTCTTCATATCTCCACCATGACTAGAACATCTCACATATGCTTCCCCTCACATCATGCACAACTCTTCAAGTCTTTCAAACTATATGATTTAACTCCCCTTAACTCAATGCTTCACTTGGATCATGACATTCTATTATACAATAAAATATCTTGACAACTAATTTTACTTGATTAGACACCTAGAAACTTCCATTCCATGGTTACAGACTTTGTATACATAGCTTCATTCTTCACCATATTGACCAACTAGACCATCCATTAAAGAATGACCATAATTTTGACTTTAGGATCACTATCCTTGAATATATCTTCTGAACATTCCATCAAAACACTTTGTAGAAGTTAAATAAATGACATTTCTCCCCTTAGCCAAACACATTTTCAAAATATCTTTCTTGTCCTACAACATCAACCAAAGATTAACTATCATCCACCATGCTCCTTATTGCTGATAAGTGTCTTCATGAAGCATAGATAGAGACACCCATTTGATATAGTGAGACTAAAAGTCCCAAAACACAAGATACTCCCATATCTCCATACTCTCATTTGAATTGCAGTCCTATCTCATCACCAAATTGACTTTGAATGGATCCTTGACTTCATTTTTTGCTTCAGACTTGTCAACAAATGTAGACAACAAAAAATCTTGAATTTTCTTCATGTCTATCATGGAAAACAAACCATATTTAGTATCAGTCTGATCTCTCCTAATAGACTTAGCTTTACACAACCATTTGTGACCTCTTCTTTGTAGACTAAGAGATTCATACAACTTATTTTTATTTGAGAACTCATTCAACCTATTCTTGCAATACCTATCAATGTGACCAACTCTATGACATCTAAAACAAACAAGATCATTCATACCTTTTGCTTTATGATGAATGTCATATTTATTTAACTGATTTCTTCTACTATTACATTCTCTAGAAATGTAGCCAAACTGATTGCATGCATAATAATGATTATGGGATGAATTTATAATTGCATTGATCTATCTATTTTTCTACTTTCTTGCACTCTATGAGCATTATTAAAATTATCTTGATTTGATGGTCTTTGCTTGCAGAACCTTGTAATGTGTCCAATTCTTTGATAACTATAACAAACAATGTCTTCCAAGCCTTTTATTTGATTATGGCGGTGATCTCCCTTTGGCTAATTACTTCTTCTTACACAATCCTTTGCCTTATGACCAACAAGATGAAAAACAAGACAATGACACATAAAAGTTTTGGCATACCTTGAAGCATTTGGTTATCTTATTGACTTCTTGATTTTGTCTTTGACTTGATGTGACTTCTTGTCTTTCATTCTACCATTCTCTTTACCTTGTTATGATCTATTTTGATATCCTTTAATATTTCCTATCTTTATTTTGACCTTTTCATGCTCATCCTTTAGGGAAACAAGATTGGACTTCAATTGAACACATTCATCTTCTTTAACTCTAATGCTGAAACTTACAACCTCTAATTGAATTTTGAGATCTTTGATGGTCTCCTTATCCTCCCTACCCCTTTTATACATCCCATATTTTAATCTACATGCTTGATATTCCATATACTTGATTAATTCTTTATTATCCTTTTCCTCTATCATGGATTTGTCTGACAAACTTTCCTCAAAAGATCTAACTTGTGCTTCAAGATCATTGATCATATCCCTGATTTTATGGTTCTTCTTTTGCTCTTTTAGTTCACTAATTAAACTCATAATATTAGATTATAGATCAAATTATTCATCAAACATGATGATCTTTTCACCCATGTTGTACCTCAAATCACCTTCAAGTGGTTAAATTTGTACAAAAGGTCATGATATGATAATAATTGTTAGACATATAATCATTGGGGTGGGTTGAATTAATTATTAAGGATAATATAATTCAATTTAAAACTCTTAAAAATTCAACATACATCAATTTGATTAATAAACATAAACATTAAAACACATACATCTAAAGTATACATAACAACACATGTCACATGAACACATCATATATATGGGAAACCCTCTTGGAGGATAAAACCCACTAAACCTTGAAAGATGGATTAAAAGACTATAAAAAAAGATCTAAAATTTAGACTAGAATTGACTAATCAATTAATACCCACCCTTTAATTTAGTGAGACATAAATCCCACAAGGAGCTACTTCCCCTGTCTAGTTGAGCACCCAAAACTAGACCTTTAGCAAGCTTTACCTTGCAAGGGGGAAATAACCCCTAGGAAATTAGGAACCCACTAATATAACTAAAGAGGTAATATTTAATACATTTTTATACTCTTCAGCTGATGATCATCACTTTTGTTTACACTCTTCACCTCCAATCTCACTCAAGTTCCCTCTATGGATAACTTGCTTAAACTGCCTCTTCTAGGCTCATTACTTCTAATGAAATGTGTGTCCACCTACATAAAAATGATTAGATAAATGTATCTATTGTTTTTAATCACTTTAGTGGTACTACCTGACTTGTACCTTCTCTTTCAAATGTTCTCTTCTACTCTTGAATCCACACACACACCACTAGCACAATTAGTCCAAATAGACCTTGTACTTATACCACTCTCTTCCTTTAACCCATTTTATTCAGCCAAGATGATTAAAATATTTAAAACACATTAAAAATATGTCCTCACACAAATTACATGTCCAATACCTCATTATCTCCAAACCACCAATAGGTCTTGGTGAGACCTAAAAAAATTAGGCCTTCATACTCACATGTTACATGTGAGACTACTTGGACCTACTTAAACCTTTACCAATGATTAAAACAAATCCAACCAATCTCTTATAGTTACTTTATTACTCACATATGGTTCCATGTCACCTAGAACACCAAATCACACCTTTAACCTACCAATTAGGTTTCCTTGCTCTTTAGGTCTTCATATACAAAAAACACAGTCATAAAATTTTGAAGCAAATACTTAAATATTTCACATATACATATGATTATATCACATTTTTGAATCCTATAGGACCTATAAAACAACTCCATGTGATTTAAACACTTCAACATAGGCTCTAATCACTCAATTCAACACTCTCAGAATGACCACTCAGACTGGTCACACAGTAAAAATATAGTTGTACTATTTTGACTCTCCATATCTGATCATGGGAAAACTATGACAATAAATGATTTATTATAATCCTTAAATGCATATATAAAGTCTCAATAATCATTTGATTCCTTAACTCTACTCATAATACCTTCAACTTACCTCTGCAATATGGTCACACAAACTGTTGGTGCATTCAACAAACACAATCAACTTCTAAGCCTTTGTTTACATTGAATATGGATTGGTAAAACCTCAAAAATACATAAATATAGTATTAATTGAGTATCCAAAATTATTATATAGCTATTTCATCTTGAAACATCAAAACACTATCAATAACAAATCAATTATCCTTCTTAGGTCACTTGTAGAACATGGTCAAACATACAGTCATCTTTAGAGCTTAATAACTTTGATTCTATGAACATTCAAACCTTCTAAATAGATTATTTGGATTAAGATTTAATTCCTTTACATATTTTATTATTAATTCATCAATAAATTTTTCATTTATCAAAAAACATATCTTAAAATCTACATAGTAGTTTTCCCTCATTAATTTGAATATTTAAATTCCAATAATCAATATGTAAATGCTAAACATCAGACACATTGAAATCATATCTTGCTCCTTAAAAACATGGAATAAATACACTCCATAAATCTCCTCAGGATTGGCCTAATATTTACCCTAAAATTGGTCACTATTGATTTTATATTTATTCTTCTATGATCATGCCACTTGGCAGCTTTGCATGCCTTCTACATATCCTATAGTTAGTTTTCCAATGAATTTCTACCACTTGACAGCCCTAGATGCCTTCTAAGCACATTGCATATTTTAATCCAATGAATATATTCCACTTGTATCCTTACATTCAATCTTGACTATTTGACTCAATATGCTTTATTGGATCATAAACTGCATGATCACATGCTCACTATTGATCTCTATCTGACAGGTTTCACACTCATTGTTAGATCTTCTACTCAAACTCCATGATTTTGACACATGTCACTAGTGGATGAAATCTCAACTATTTAAATTTGAACCACACTATTGGATCCTTATCTATTCAAATTAAATTCTCGCTTTTATATATTTGATCTTATTAAATACTCACCAAAGATCTTTGATAATGCAAATTTACCTAAGTATGGGCACTTAGTAAACTTTGTCTCATAGGCCAACTTTGTACCTTAATAAATATTACTATGTTTCATTTCTAGACTTAAAATTTGAAACATGTGATTTTATCACATAGGGGAACCTATCCATATATCCATATATCAGGATACTCTTGAAACCTCCATACGTATAAAATATGATGTCATCAATCTACTTAACCTTATCTGTCAAGATGACTACTTGAGCTTAGACATTCAAATGACTATTATGATGAAATCCATTCAATTCCATAATCACTCTAAGCATTCATAACATCCCATTGGGTCTTTGTAGCTTTCCATACCATTAATATCAACCATAAATTATATATCTAAGTAAAACACCAAAGAACTACTCAAAAACACTAAGGCACATTGAATCACACTCTATCGTTGTCATTCTAACACACATGACACTTCATCAACATCCTTGGAAACCTTAGAGACATATTTGACAACCCTCCAACACATTTTTCCAATAAATTTAATAGTCCTATTTTTAAATCTAAAAACCTTTGAATATTTATAAGTACGATTGCACCAATTAGATTTAAATCTTGTTTGTTTAAACCAGGTAAAGTACCACTTTCAAAAAATCAAATGCCTTATCAAAGCAACCAAAAATGGTTGTTCCATAAAAAGAATGCATTTTTCTCTCCTATAGTTGTTGTTCTAAATAGTTCATTTGTGTTAACAAGTGTTTGTTTTGTTTATGTATTTCTTCCCTTTTTTACCTACTTTAAGATTCTTCCAAGCTCTTAGTTGGATAAGGTCACATGTGTTGAGTGTGGAGCCCTTTGAGGCTATCACATCACCATGGTATCACATTTTAGGGGGTTATAGAGTTCAAAAAATTTGGGGAGTGCATTTTTTATCACTCCACCTTTTGTGCAACCTTGATTCCATGAGAGTGGAATGTTTTTAGATATTTCTAATTTCTATGTCTTCTTTATTTTGTAGAGTGAATTGTTATATTTTTATTGTCCATGTTGATTTCCATGTTTTATGGAGTTATTTATCATCTCCTTGAAAGTTTTGAGAATATTTTGTGGAAGAGAGATGAGGATGGAGAGGTCTTCCTTAGGTGGGCTTATAAATAAGCATGACTAGGTAGAGGATAGGTATTTCCTTATGGATAATGCTTATTTTGGATAAACATCATGAGTTTTTCCTCTTCAGCATATTTTTCTTCATTTTTTATTATTATACAGGTGTGGTGTGACTTTTAAGAGATAATAAAATGTGCAAGTGTTTCAAGAGAAAAGTGTAGGTTTTTATTTGTAGAGTGTGGTATAACAGCGTGTGATATAGTATTGTACAGGTGTAGGTGTAGCTTAGCATATGTGAAAAATTATTGACAGTTTCATATCAAAAATTTAGTGAATTGATTTGTCAATTTAAGAGGAGATATTTTATCTCTATGAGAGGTTTTTATATATTTTATTGAGGAATTTCTTGGTGGATGTAGCCCACATTAGATTAACCATGGTAGATCTATGTAATATGTTGTTACTTGTTTTATTCTTTCCTTTATTGCCTTCATTTAATTATGATATAAAGAATTGTTTACATAATGCATGTTAGTGCATAATTAAATTTAATTTCACATTTAAAATTTTGTTATGTGATTTTATGATGAATTAAATATATTTTAAATTCTTTTAATTCTTAACAATTGGTATTAGAGCTTTGGTGGTGTTTTTTATTGAAGTGGTAAATCATAAGAAGGGTTATTAGCTTGAGTGGAAGCTATGGGAGAAGAGATCATATTAAATATTGAGACATTCTATGATAATAATTTTGGTTTGTGTAAAATGTAAATGCAAGATTACTTCTATTAGAAGGAGATTCATCTCACCTTTGAGGGGAAAGAAGACCAACCTGTAAGTATGAGTAATACATATTAGTTGTTGATTGATAGGAATGCATTGGGAGACATACAGTTATCCTTGAAACTTCTATTGCATTTAAAATTTTAGAAGAGAAAACTATGAATCATGTCATGGATAAACTTGGAAATTTGTATGAGAAACCTTGTGCCTCAAATCAAAATTTTCTTATGAAAAGATTGTTTAGTATGAAAATGTTTGAATATGGTTCTATTGCTAGTCATTTAAATGATTTTAATATGGTTGTAAGTATGCTCACTTCTATTGAAATTAAGTTTGATGATGAAGTTATATATTTTCTAATTTTATATTATTTTCTTGATAGCTGGGATAGCTTGGTTATGTCTATGAGTATTGCAGTGCCTACCAAGGGAAACTTCAATTTTCAGGATGTTGTAGCTGTGATTCTTAGTGAGGAAATATGATGAAAAATCATTGGTGAATCATTTTCATGTAATCCTTTATATGTTGGTATTAGAGGGAGGAAAAATAACAAGAGCAAAGGCAACCATGAAAATTCAAAGGGTAGATATAAATCTAGATCTAGATCCAAGATGATATGCTCACATTGCTGGAAGAATAGACACTCGAAGAAGGATTGTTGGTAACTTTGGGATAAGAATGACAACAAGGAGGAAATTAATGAGGTAAATGTGACATCAGGTAAATCATGTCAAGATGCCTTAATTCTTTCTATGGATAATTTTTCTAAGTCTTGGGTATTAGATTTAGGGGATTTTTTTTAGGCCACCCCACATAGGCATTATTTTATTGATTGTATTCAAGATAATTTAAGACATATTTATCTTGGTGATGATAAACCATGTGAGATAGTAGGGAAAGGTTGTGTTTAGGTAAAAATGTAGAATTGGAACACATGGATACTTAAGGATGTCAAACATGTGCCTATGTTGAGATAGAATTTGGTTTCAATGGGGTAATTGGGTAGTGAGGGTTGTTCAGTAATGTTTACTATCGATTCATGTAATGTTACCAAAGGTGTTCTTATGATTTTGAGAGATAATAATGATGGTTCTTTATTTTTGGCTAGTAGTGTTGATTCTTGTGATTTAGTTGTTACAGATGGAAATGCAACTATGTGGTACTATAGGCTCAGTCATATGAGCCATAATTGCATGGAAATATTAAAAAATAAGTTACCTAGATTAAAAGACATTGATTTAGACTCCTTTGAGAATTGTGTGTACCAAAAATAGAAGTAAGTTAAGTTCCTAAAAGTTGGACCCATAAATAAAGAGCACATGTTAGAGTTGGTACATTCAGATATATGACGACTAGCTCAGGTATCTTCTATTGGTGGTTCCAATTGTTATGTTACTTTTATTTACGATACATCTAGGAAAGTTTTAGTTTATTACATTAAAAATAAGTGTAAAGCCTTGGTTTAGAAATAAATAGGTCTCAAGTTTGAATGTCTCAGATCAAATAGTACATGTGAGTATTGTAGTAATGTTTTCTTTGATTATTGCTTTAATAATGGAATCCATAGGAAAAGGATAGTTCCACAAAATCCCTAGTAGAATGGGTTATCTAAAAAGATGAACAGAATAATAATGGGATGTGTTAGGAGGATGAGGTTACATGTAGGGTTTCCATTATAGCTTTACCCAGAATTAGTTAGCACAATATTTTATTTGATTAATAAAGGACCTTCTATGCCTTTGGATGGAGGCATTCCTGAACAAGCTTAGTCTAGTAAGAATGTTCATCATTATTTTCTTAGATTCTTTGGATGTCAGGATTTTGATCTTATTAATAAATAAGAAAAGACCAAATTATAGGTAAAATCAGAAAAATGCACATCTATTGGATATGTTGAGGATGACTTTGGTTTCCATTTATGGAGAATTGAAGATAAGAAAATATTTTGGTATAGAGATGTAATCTTTAGTGAAAAATTCATATATACTAATCAATTTTAGGAATATGAATAACAACAAAAAGAGTACACAGTATTGGATGACATTATGGATGGAAAAGTATCTAATGAATTAGTTTAGGAACCTTCTACACAAGGACCCTAGAATCCTATGGAAAGAAGGTCTTCTAGGGTAAGAAGAGCACTTGGAAATTTTTCGACTTCTTTGAACTATTTTTTACTCACTGACAATAGACAACTAGAGTGTTATGAAGAAATAATGAAGGTAGATGTTAGGATGAAGTGGGAGCAAGCCATGGATGAAGATCATAAATCTCTCATGGATAGCCAAATGTGGGATTTGGTAAGGCTACCCAAAGGCCAGAGTATATTGACAAAAAAGTGGATATTTAGAATAAAAATAAGAAGATGAAGGGATAAAAAGTTACAAAGCTAGGATGGTGGTCAAGCAGTTTACAAAAAAAATTAGGGATTGATGTTGATGAGATTTTTTTCTCCTGTTGTAAAAATGACTTCTAACCAGGGATCTTTAGTTGTAATTGAGGATTTAAACTTAGAAAAATTAGATGTGAAAAATTCTTTTCTTCATGATGATTTGGATGAAGAGTTGTCTATGAAGTAGGCATAGGGATATAAGGTCAAAAGGAAGGAGAGCTATGTGTGTAGATTAAAGAAGACCTTGTATGACCTAAATATGGATCCACAACAATGGTATAAGAAATTTGATTGTTTTATGTTGGAACAAGAATATCAAAGGTGTAATTTTGACCATTATATGTACATCAAATATTTTGATGATGGTTCTTTTATTATATTATGCTTATATATGGATGACATGTTAGTTGTAGTAAAGATCATACAACATATTCATACACTCAAGAAACAACTTAGTGACTCCTTTTCTATGAAGGATTTGGGTGTAGTGAAGTAAATCCTTAATATGAGTATTACTCATGATATGAATGAGAGGAAGATGATTTTATCCTAATCAGAGTATGTGAATAATGTCTTGTAAAGGCTTAGCATATTAGATGTTAAATCTATTGGTACTCCTATGGCAAGCCACTTTAGATTATCAAAGGAACAATGTCTCAATATGGAGATTGAAAAGCTAAATATGTCCAAGATAACTTGCTCATTAGTAGCTGGTAGCTTGATGTATGCCATGGTTTTTACTAGCCTAGATATTTCCCAACAGTGGGAGTTATGAACAGCTATATGAGTGATATTGGTTATGAGCATTAGCAAGCATTGAAATGGATTCTTTGATATTTGAGAAGAACCATGAATCTTTCATTATGTTATGATGGATATTATACCACTTTTTGTAGTTATGTGGACTCAAATATGGTAGGGGATATTGATAGTAGGAGGAGTATGATAGGTTATATATTTACTATTAGAGATACAATAGTTAGATTTCCAAGATACGTAAGGTTGTGGATTTGTCAACAAAAAAGTCAAAGTATATTGGTACCATAGAGGCTATCAAGGAGATGATTTGGTGATAGGATTTGTTTTAATATTTTGTCTATGAGCAATAAGTTGAGAGACTATGCAATGATTGTTAGAGTGATATTCATTTGGTAAAGAACTCCACTTTCAACTTGAGGATGAAACACATTTAGTTACATTATCACTTCATCAGGATAGCTTTGGAGGAGAATTTGGTGAATCTATAGAAGATTCATACTAGCCAAAACCTTATGGATATGATGACCAAGGTGGTCACATTAGACAATTTGAGACTATTTTAGATTTGGTTGGCCTTACTAGTCATGGAGCAGTGATATATTCTATGCAAGAGAAATGGTCTCCAAGTGGGAGATTATTGAGTGTGGATCCATTTGGGGATATCACATGACTATGGTAACACATTTTGGGGGTTTAGAGATCTCCACAAATTTGGGGGACACATTTTCCCCCACTCTAGCTTTTGTGGAACCTTGCTTCTATGCGAGTCAAATATTCTTAGATATTTCTAATTTATATGTCTTCCCTATTTTTTGGAGTGATATTTTAGATTTTTATTTTCCGTGTTTACTTCCATGTTTTGTGGAAGTGGTATTGAATTCCATGTTTTATGGAGTTATTCTTCATTTACTTGAAATTTTTGAGAGCATTTTGTAGAGGAAAGATGAGGATGGCAAGTTCTTCCTTAGGTGGGCTTAAAGATTAGCATGACTAGGTGGAGGATAGGTATTTCCTTATGGATAATCCTTATCTTGGATAAGCATGGTAATTTTTTTCTCTTGGGCTTGTTTTTCATCATTTGTTGTTATTATACAAGTGTGGTGTGGCTTTTGAGAGACAATAAAAAGTGTAGGTGTTTCAAGAGCAAAGTAAAAGTGTTTATTTTTAAGGTGTGGTATAGCATCTTGTGATATAATATTATGTAGGTGTAGGTAAAACTTAGAATATACACAAAATTGTTGACAATTTCAGATCAACAATTCAATGAATTAATTTATGAATCTAGAAGAAGATCTTCTATCTCTATGAGAGGTTCTTTGTAATCTTGTTTTGTTATAGATTTTATTGAGGACTTTCTTGGTAGATATTGTAATGTGTTATTGCTAGTTTTGTTCTCTCCTTTATCACTTTCATTTAATTTTGGTTTGAGGAAATGTTTCTGTGATGCATGTTACTGAATAATTAAATCTAATTTCAAATTTAAAATACAGTTATGTGATTTTATGTTCAATTAAATCTGGTTTAAAATTTTCTAATTCCTAAGAACATGATAATTGAACTCTTTATACAAATGAATCCTTATAAATTTTTCCATTGGTTTCGTTATATTGGTTACATATTTTGTGAATAATATGGAATAGAGTACAATTTTTAAAAAATCTTGCCTTTTAAATAGAACATTTATTTCTCAATGATAGTGAGTTGTATTCCTCCTCTGAAAAAAATCTCTTTTGTGATGTAATTATGTGTTACCCATCTGAAATTTTGAATCTTATAGTTATTTCCTTCATCATATCTTCTAAAACTTATTTTGATTTGATAATACATTGAGGGTTATTTGTATCAAAATAAATTAACAAAGCATCCTTCATTGGAATCTCATTATGTTTTAAAAATGAATAAATTATAACATTCATCCATATTTCATTCATATTTATTGTTTTTATATTAACATCCCCCAATTCATAGAGCTCTATAGAAATATTAAAGGCATAATTGGTAGAGGAAATATAACATGTAGAGAATTCATTATGTGTTTGTTCAAAAGTTTGTGTCAATAAAAGTGTATCAACCTTTCATTTCATCTTATTTTTCTCCATTGGTGTGACTAATTGTATAATTTTTTTCAAATATACATACAAATATTTTACCCTTGTATTGTTTTCTTCAATATTTTTTCTTTTATAACTACATGGTATCTTAAATACATGTTTACATGATGGAAAGTAGAATAATTTGTTACCCCTTGTTCATATTTTTATTTCAGCATATTTTGTATTCTAATGACCAAATTATCTCTATCTATCAAACCATATATTTTAAGGTTGTCATATCTATTCAAATGAAACCCAAATGTTTCACAAGAAGGAGAAAATTTATCTTTTACCAATTCCATTTTACTTGGTGTAAATTTATTGAAATTAGTAGTAGCACAATGGAGAATTCTCTCTTCTCCATTCCATACTTCTAGTTTGAATTGAAGGCCATATTCAAATTCATCTTTATCATAGGCAAGGATTATTTCAAATAAAGAATATTCTTTTCCTGGTATAGTGTTAAAAAAATAAATATATGCATGCTTATTTGGTGGACTAAACAACTCAAAATAACAATCAACAAGAGGAATTTTGTCTCCACCATAAAATGGAAGATAGTGATGTGGATTTAATTTTAGTTTTGGTAGTTTAAAGGTATTATATCCAAATTCTCTTGGAGTGAGGCCTTCCTCTACCATTTTAATTGTGGGAATTCTTTTTTCACCTAAAGACATTCTGTAAAGCAATTGAAATTATTTAAATATTGATCTTTTGTAAAATACAAGATGCATATTACATCAGTTAATGAAATAATTTATGATTAAGTAGTGATTAATTGTATATCAACAAATATAAATTCTAAACTAATATAAAAAATACATATTAAATATTCATAATATACACACTAAATCACACTTAGACTAATAATATATGAGTAAACCAAAAATAAATTATATGTAGAAAGATGTAAAAATAATTCAAATGGGATGGCCTAAAAGTTGAATTTAAATTTGTAACATATCAAGCACCAAGAAATATAATCTGATGGGTAAAGGAGTCCACAAAAATTCTTTTCAAAGGAGAAAGATGATGGGGAAGTATATTTCTAATATGTGTCAAAATTCTCATCAACAAGTACCTTCAAGGTATCTCTATTGAAAATATTGTCATTGATGTCAAAGGTTTAGTATTGTTGGTGATAAAGGCCCCATTGCATTTAATGTTATTTATCTTGGCTAATATGAGTTAATATTTATTTAATATTAACGAATATATTTTTGGTTGCATATGAGGCAAAATAAGGGCCCATTGAGAAGTTGAAGAGTCACGAGATAAAGACAAAAGAAGGATGGGATGCATTTTCCCATGAAGAGTCATCTTGGGGAATACCAAGAGTCACCAAGTGAAGACAAAAGAGTAAAGGGCGAATTTCTCATGAAGGGACACTTAAAGGAATACGAAAAGTCACCAAAGATAAGGACAAAAGTGGGAAAGACATTTTTGGTCATGAAGGGTCACCACATGACTTTTCAAATGCTTGGATATGAAGGGTCATCCAAGATTGGCACCATTTTAAATGAGGAATGAAAGGTCACAAAGGGGGAAGGCCAAAGGTCATTTGGAAAGCTATAAATAAAGGCTTGAGTAGCCATTTGTAATATGAATGTGAGAGGTTGATTTGATATTGTAATATCTAACTTAGAAGAGCAATTGTGAGAGAGAGGAAGGTGATGTTGTATTGATCTATCATTTGTTGAGATAGCAACATTAAGAGATAGGTGTGTGGTATACACAAAGGGGTTGGTGCTCCTGTGGGTTGGTGCTCACAAATTGTTGTTGAGTTGGTGCTTGGCAAAGGGGTTGGTGCTCTTGTGGGTTAGTGCTCAACAAAGGGGCTGGTGCTCTTGTGGGTTGGTGCTCATGAATAGGTGTTGGGTTGGAACTCGGCAAAGGGGTTTGAAGCTCCTATCGGTTGGTGCTCATGAATTAAAATTGAGGTTTGTACTTGGCAAAGGGGTATGGTGCTCCTTTAGGGTTTTTCTCATGAATATATTTGAGATTGATTCTCCGTGGTTTTTCCCACATTGGGTTTCCACATTATATCTGGTGTCTCTCTCTATCTTGTGTGGATGTTTATTGTTTAAGTTTTATTGCATATCTTGAATGATTGATTAAGTGGAATTTGGTTAGAGGAAAGATTTATAAGATATATAATATACTGATTTACCCCACCCCTCTTAGTATATTCCATGCTTAATAATTGGTATTAGAGCAGGTTCCTTTTCGAAAAGTTTTACAGTTTGAATGTAGATCGGGAAAGCATGATGGCTGGGTCACAGGAAGGATTTTCTACAAATAAGGCACCTTTGTTTGATGGGATGAATTATGATTTTTGGAGCATGAGAATGAAGGTTTATTTTATGGCCCTTGGATTCGACATATGTAAATCAGTGGTGGAGGAATATGAAGAGCCACAGACATCTACAATTACTCCAGTAGAAAAGAAGGCAAGTGAATGTAATGCTAAAGTTTTAAATGCTATTTTATGTGGTTTATGTCAATCTGAATTTGTTAAAGTTATGCAATGTAAATCTGCTCATGAAACTTGGGTAACACTTGAGAATATTTACAAAGGTGATGGAAAGGTTCAGCAAGCTAAGTTGTAGACTTTTAGAAGGCAGTTTGAAAGTTTGAAGATGGAAGAAGAAGAAGATATAGCAAGTTATCTCTTGCGAGTTGATCAAATACTAAATTAGATTCAAGGTCTTGGAGAAACATTGGAAGATTCAATGGTGGTGCAAAAGGTTTTGATATCTCTACCAATGAGATATGATGCAAAGGTTTCGGCAATTGAGGAGATGAAGAATTTAGCCAAGCTGAAGATGGATGAGCTTCATGGTATTCTCACGGCATATGAGATGCAGACAGAATAAGATAAACCATCAAAGAGAGAAGCAACTTTCAAGACATCAAAGAAGGAGAAAGCTAATATTAATTAATCAAGTGATAGTTTCAGTGATGACGAAGATGACAACGAAGCACTTTTTATTCGCAGGCCAAAAAGAGGAATAGGTAAATATCAAGGAAAATTACCTTTTTAATGTTTTAATTGTGGAAAGATTGGAGATTTTTCAGCTAGATGCCCAGATAAGGTTAAAGATGATGAAGAAGAAAGCCCTACATACAAGAAGAATTTCAAAGGAAAATCTAAGAAGGGATTCGAGAAGAAGAGCTTGTATTCTAAAGATTCTAGCTCAGGTGAAGATAGTGGAGTTAGTGATTTAGAAGAAGAAGAGATTCTATTCCTGGCTATACATGAAGATGATCAAGAAGAAGAAGAGGAAGAAGTTGAAGTAGATATGGAAGGAGAACTCAATTGTGCCCTAGAAGAGTTAGAAGCTATTCATAAGAAGAATCGAAGGTTGAAGCGCCAGATTGAGAAAAATGAACAAGAGTCAAAGGAAATGATTAAAGATCTACAAGCACACTTTGAAGAAGCCAAGAAGAATGAAGAAGATCTCATAGCACAGTTGGAAATAGCAAGAAAAGATTGTGAAATGTATGTTATTGAAATTGCCTCTTTAAAATAAGATATTAAGAAAGTAGTCAGTGATAAAGCAGTCAATGATTCTAAATTTGAAGATAGCACTAACATGCTGAATAAGATATTGGAAAGTCAAAAAGCATATTTAGATAAAACAGGGATTGGATTTGAAAAGAAAAAGAGCTATGCTGAAGCTCTTACACAAGAGGAAACAAAAAGGGGAGAAGTGAAGAATACAGAGGACATTCCAAATAGAGAAGGCTAGAAGGAACAAAACTACAAAAGGCAATCAGGTCAGAGATATATAGACAGGTCTTATTTTTATGGCTATTGTTTTTATTGTAATGGATATGGTCACAAGAAATTAGAATGTAGAAAAAGAGCTAACAATTTCAGAAATAAGGAGAAGGAAAGTCAAGTAGAGTCAAGCAGAAACCACAACTCTTTTTCTCCTCTATCAAGCTTTGATGAAGAGACCATAGTATGCTGCAAGTGCAATAACTACGAACACATAGCTTGGTATTGCAAAAGCATGTCTGAGTCAGTCAAGAAAAATTAGAGGTTCAAAGCTCCATTCATCAAGAAGAAGAATCAGAGTGTTAAAGATCCATTCATCAGGAAGAAGGTTCAGACATGTACATGGCAAAAGAAACAACATGAAGATTCTATGATGGTGCAGACAGCTCTGCATGTGGGAGGTAAAGATCAGCCATGGTTAATTGATAACAAATGTTTGAGGCATATGATAGGAGATAAAAGTAAGTTCATTTCTCTAAAGAAGATTAATGGTGGTACAATGAGGTTCAGAGATAAAACCACTGCCAAGATAGCTGGAAAAGGTACATTGAGTTTGGATTATGGTAAAACTAAGACTAAAAATGTTTTGTATGTAAAAGGTCTTAAGCATAATCTGTTGAGTGTTAGTCAAATTTGTGATCAAGGATACACATTAAGGTTTCATTCTGAAGGTTGTGAGATTAGAAGAAAAGATTCAAATGAGTTGATTGCAGATGCTCAAAAGATAGGGAAAAATGTGTATATTTTGTCAGATATCTTCTCAAAGGCACGATCAAAGGATACATTAAAAGATTGGTGAGAGGAGTTGGGAGTAATTTCTATTGCTTCCTACCATTGATGTTCAGCATCAAGTGAGGGGGAGCTAAGTGTTAGCTCTAGGTAGGCCCTTTTCCATTGATGTCAAAGGGGGAGAATAATAGGTATAGGTATAAGTGCAAAAAATAGCTACAGGGAATAGGTACAGGTTACTACAGTAAGGGGGAGTTACTATATGCTTTTAGATGAAAGTATGTGTAGGTGATAGGATGTGGCAGTTTCAGGATTGAGGTTGCCATCAATGACAAAGGGGGAGATTGTTAGAAATATTGTCATTGTTGTCAAAGGTTTAGTATTATTGGTGATAAAGGCCCCATTGCATTTAATGTTATTTATCTTGGCTAATATGAGTTAATATTCATTCAATATTAACAAATATATTTTTGGTTGCATATGAGACAAAATAAGGGCCCATGGAGAAGTTGAAGAGTCATGGGATAAAGACAAAAGAAGGATGGGCCGTATTTTCCCATGAAGAGTCATCTTGGGGAATACCAAGAGTCACCAAGTGAAGACAAAAGAGTAAAGGGGGAATTTCTCATGAAGGGACACTTAAAGGAATACGAAAAGTCACCAAAGATAAGGACAAAAGTGGGAAAGACATTTTTGGTCATGAAGGGTCACCACATGACTTTTCAAATGCTTGGATATGAAGGGTCATCCAAGATTGGTGGCATTTTCCATGAGGAATGAAAGGTCACAAAGGGGGAAGGCCAAAGGTCATTTGGAAAGCTATAAATAAAGGCTTGAGTAGCCATTTGTAATATGAATGTGAGAGGTTGATTTGATATTGTAATATCTAACTTAGAAGAGCAATTGTGAGAGATGATTTGTATTTGTTATATCTAGCTTAGAAGAGCAAAACTGTGAGAGAGGAAGGTAATGTTGTATTGATCTATCATTTGTTGAGATAGCAACATTGAGAGATAGGTGTGTGGTATACACAAAGGGGTTAGTGCTCCTGTGGGTTGGTTCTCATGAATTGTTGCTGAGTTGGTGCTTGGCAAAGGGGTTGGTGCTCCTGTGGGTTGGTGCTCGGCAAAGGGGTTGGTGCTCCTATGGGTTGGTGCTCATGAATAGGTGTTGGTTTGGTGCTCGACAAAGGGGTTTGAAGCTCCTGTGGGTTGGTGCTCATGAATTGAAGCTGAGGTTTGTACTTGGCAAAGGGGTATGGTGCTCCTGTGGGGTTGTTCTCACGAATATATTTGAGATTGATTCTTCGTGGTTTTTCCCACATTGGGTTTCTATGTTATATTTGGTGTCTCTCTCTATCTTGTGTGGATGTTTATTGTTTAATTTTTATTGCATACCTTGAATGATTGATTAAGTGGAATTTGGTTAAAGGAAAGATTTATAAGATATATAATATACTGATTCACCCCCCCTCTCAGTATATTTTGTGCTTAACAATCTCCTAGGAGATACCTTTCAAACATGCACAAGAGTGTATTTTTAATTCAAGTTATCTCTTAAGAGATCCCTTAAAGTTAACCATGATGGTATTACAAGTGTATTTCAATGCCCTTGAAGGAATATCCTAAGAGACACATAAAAGGGTGATATCATTCATTCAAAGGGACATTCAATGTATCTCCCAATAGATACCTTTAACATGCACATGAGTATAATTTTATTTCACCTTAAAAGCACCATTATGTGATAACTTGAAGGGCCTTCTAATTATTTCAAGGATGCCTTCAAGGTATCTCCTAGGTGATACATTCAAGTTACCTTTGAAGGTATTTCATGTCCTTTGAAGGAATATCTTAGGATATATCTCAAAGGGAATTTCCATACATTTAATGGGACATTGAAGGTATCTCCTAGAAATTAATAAAAATCACAAAGGCAATTTTGTACGAAATCTAAAAATGGGATCTAGGGTGACCCACAGTGAATGTATACAATTACCATTACATGTCCAAGAGATATGACATCATATAAAAGTGGTCATATGTCATTTATCTTTGTGTAAAACATGTTGTCATACCCTGATACTAATTATTTCCCCTAGGGAAACATTTAAGGTTGAGGTCAGCAACATGCCAAAAATCATAACCCAATGGATACATTTTCCATATAAATGAAATATAAAAAAAAAGAACGAAAGAAAAAATGGATACTTAGGAAACCATAAATTATATTTAGGAGGGCTATCTCAATGTGAACCCCCATCTTGAACTTAGTGATATGTATGATATTATTCTCTTTTAGGATGATAACTTCATCAGTGATAAACCCAATTATTTCATTTCTCCATGCATGACAAGGCATCCTACATGGCATGTACACTAGGATAGGGTGGTTAAATTAGAATTGAATGAAGATTATGAGACCATACATGTTAATGAGTAATGGTGCACAAACTAGAAATCAATGATGGAGATATCAATTATTTTCATCAAGCCCCTAAACAAGATCACACTATTCAATAATTCAATCTCTAGTAAACTTTATGTTCAGGCAATCCCAAGATCCCTAACTGCTATCACTATGAATAATGACTAGAGAGATTCAACTAATTGAAGAAACACCATTATCAAAATCTTATGATATGTTAGTACTTGGCATAGTTAGCATGGCATCATTTTCCATAACTTATAGGATTTCCCCAAGACCATATAGGTTCTTGATGAAGGACTCTATAGAATAACTTGATACTCTATTCAAGCCTACTTCATTTGAGAGGTGTTAATTTGAATTACTCATAGTTATGGGAAGCAATCAAGGATGCCGATATGTTTGCACTATGATTTAATTTTTTGGGAATAATGGAGTTTTATTCATATTTTAGTTAAGGGGTCTGGATTAATAAATTAGTAAAAAAATATAGAAATAATTACAATCATAACTTTTCAATTATTTATCTTTTTCACCTTTCTAAATATCCAAATAAATAGGAATAAATATAACATAGATTAAAAACATACTTAGATAGTTGATGCAAAGGCTAAAAGTGGATGTGCAAGATTGGGATAGTGTCATTAACCTGAATCTAGCTTTCATTTAGTGAAAGGATGGGAGCACCAAAAATAGGACACTTTAGTGTCCAACGCTATTATTTACTCATGCCATTATTTTTTAAACTAGTTATAGAGACCTAAAACTTTTTGGGTATTTCTGTTATGCTAGCATGAGCCTACCTGTAAAAAATTGAGCACTGATTGTTGATGAAACTTACTATAGAGTTGATTTTATCTCAAACCCTAACCCTCCATTATGCTTGATAAAATGGTATTTGAATCAATTTAAAAATAGGGGGTTTAGTTTTTAATATGAATTAAATGTGTAATCCATACCCTTTGTGTGGACATGCTACCTACATAGCAATACTCCAAACATGAATCAGGTCATATGTAGTTCTCCCACCTTGCGTATTTTTTTCAACAGTGTGATATGAATGAAAAATGCCTATTTTGATAATATTTGAGGTGTTTAGATACTGATATGAGGGTTTTAATGTGTTTGCAATTGTGTTCGGTGACTGTATGCATAAAATAGTGAAGTTTACCTTAGTGATTTATTTGTATTATTGCTTGTTTTGTATGTTTGGTCACCTTCCTTTTTAAATTAACTTCAAGTGGGATTTTATAATGAACAATCATTCATGGGTCAGATGTTTTCAAGATAAACCGACCTAATTAAGGATAAATACTAGATGTAAATGACTATTTGGGCTCAAAGTAAAAATAGATAGGAGTGTTAAAAACAAGACACCTTAGGGTCTGGAATGTAGTCTAAGTTTGGTGCTCCTATCCTACAAGCTCGAGACCTAGTGGAATAGGATTAACACAAGAAATATGGTCTTTTTAAGCTAGAATCAAGATTTAGAAGGTTGTAGATGACTGGTAATGATCAAGAAGGTGTCTAGAATGATCACAACAATATGTGAAAGGGACCTATGGATGGTATCTCACAAGCCACACTCAAATTACTAATTTTGACATTTTATGTGATTACATTTCCCCGCCTTTATTCTAGTGATGAAACAAATCAAAATACTCAGATAAAGGAAAATAGAAAGTGTGCTTGAACATACTTGCAAGGGTGAATCCCATGAAGATGTGTGATGTTGAGTGTGCATTGAAAGATAACAACATGAAGCATAAATCTGTAAGAGAAAATAAGGAGTATATCAATTCTTACTAAACATGCTATGTCTAAAATAAGAATGTGTAAAGGTTAGGTAAAAGAGAGAGGAAGATAAAGGAATGAATACACCTCATCGGGTACATGAACCAATACAAAACATATTCTGATGTTGAGTGATGTTGAGTAATATGTTGTACCAAGATTATTGTCACGAATGGATCTGAGTACCCAATTCCTCAAGGGTGGCTCAAGAATATAAAATATGGCCCTTTTGCTCCATTATCACCCACTAAGTGAATCTATGTGATCATGTATGTGTTAATCAATGTTGGACTTTGTATCCAATCCCTCTAAGTAGGTGGCTTAGGAATACAAAGGCCAGCGAGTCTTTTGGATCCATCATTACACACTAAGTGAATCTATAAATTGAAACTGCTATAAATGTGTGTCATAATAAATGGCTCATAAATCCCATGAATGATATGTAATATGACAATATGGAATAGATAGCTGAATGTGTATTAAGATCTAGCCAATCTTGGCCACACTAAATGGTGGAGATTAAACTTATATGAAAGCCACTCTGAAAATGAGAACTAGGTTTATGTGAAATCCACTCTAAAAATATGCCAACCACCTATAGATGGAATAAGGCATGTAAATATTGAAAATACCTACGTAATAAAATGAACTAGAAAGAAAAGAAGTAAAATGTGCCACACACATTGCTCCTAATCAATGGTGTCTGTAACATGGATTTTGATCTAGAAGTTGTCCCAACTGCCCAAGATAAAACTAGAAGTGAGAGCCATCATGCCACATAAGATGCCCCCTATATCTGGATACTCTAAGCAAAATTTTACTAAAACTACCCAATCTAAATTGAACTATAGTTGATAAAACTATAATTAACCTTACCTTTTTGTCTATTTCTAGAAATTCTAGATTTTTTGTTATTTGGATTGGATCACCAAAAATGGGACACTTTGGCATCTACCACTATTGTCCACTTATATTGATCTTCTCCTTTACTATTTAATATGACTATTCTATAATCATCACTATTTTTTTATTATTATTCTAAGTGTTCTAAAAACATATTTGTTTACTGGTAGAAGGCTCTGATCTTTGTGACAAAACCCTTGTTTGTTGCCCCCTCTTTTAAGGGTAGGAATGAATACCCTAAAATAACTGACCTCAAATCAAAGAGCCTTGCAAGTGTTTTATGTTTTATAATACATGATGTAGAAATCACAATCTAAAATATGTCTCAAGATATAGCATAGTTTATATTGGATATTGTTAGATCAATAAGTGTATGCCTAGATATATGTAACAATGTAATAGCATGTGTAGTATATTGAACTAAAACTAGAAGTCTAGTTATTTCTTAAGGATGGATGGAGCATGATGTCCATCATGGAATCCAATAAGGAAATATAATGCATGATGTAGATCATGGCATTTTCAAACAATTGAGAATCAAACAAGCAAATGAGCACACAAGGCAAGAAACAAGAAGTATACAAAAGAGGCCAAGGGGCCAAGAAAATAAGGGACAAGGGCACATATCACTCAAAATATAAAAATCAATCCAAAAATACATGTTCAAATCCCCACATACACATACAATTATAAACAATCAAGATTGGCATGAGGGCCACAAACACATAAAAGAGTATAAGCAAAGGACATTGGCAAATGTCCTAAGGCACACACAAGTAATGAAACAAGAACTAAGAAATGAAATCACATCTAGCTACTAAAATTAGGAAATGAAGGCATGTGAATCATGGAAATAATATTGTATCTAACTAATCAAAGAAAGAAGTGAAATTATATAAAACATGTAATAAAAGACTAGGTAGATGCTAAAAAATACACAAGTGCCATGTACTAGTGAGTGTCGATAGAATAATTTGTATAAGCTAGTAAGTAATGTATATCCAAATGATAACTAGAGTGTGTGGTGTATTAATGACATAAACTAGATGGTGTGGTCATATAGAAGATGCCTCTGATGGGTAGATATGTCGATGTATGTCTCAAATGTAGAAATAGGATGCCCGCTCAATGGTTAGAGTGAATCAATCAAGGACATGTGTGTCACTACACATTCTCAAACAAGATCAAGTGAAACATGGTAATGTAGATAAATCAACAAACAATAGCATAGAACAACAAAATGTAAGTCTAGCATGGTAGTAGAAATGTAAATCATGGATATTGCATACAGTTGAATTTTATTTGGTGTTTTGAGTTATTTGAATGTTTTTATATTTTGACATGTTATATTGTTTTTGGTATTTTGAAATTTTTATATGTACAAATAAGCACAAAGACACTATGTATAAGTAAGCTTAGAAATTATGTACAAGTAAGTTGAAAGAAACTATGCACATGAAAGACTAAGAAGAAATGATATTAATCGATGACTCTTGGAAGAGACTCCCTATCATTGTGTCCTATATCAAACAAAGGAATCATGTGTGATTATGAAGAATGAGGGAATGGATATGAATATGATTCTAAATTTTGAACTCATTGTCAGTATCTTTGAAATCATAATAACCTATATTTTTCTAGTCATCATTATCATCTTGATTTTGAACCAATGGAATGCTAGTGTTGACTTTTGTTGTATCTAGATCTTTTCCTTTGATAAATTGTGTCTATGAATGATTTGCCTTAGGACGTTCAATATATACCAAACCTTGGTGACAAATATTATGAACTACTATAATAGTAGTTGTGATGACTTGAGCATGGTTTCCAAACCCTTGACCTTGATAATCAAACTATTATAGATATTTTTTACCAAACCCATACTGCTATGAAAGTTAAGCCTCATTTTGGAGAGGTAAATTTGCATCTTTTTCATGATTTACTTGTGGTTTTGGTATTATTTTTTAATATTGTTTTTATTTTTGATCCTTTTGTTATTTCGAGTTATGCTTTAGTAACCACTTTTGTATTGTTTCTAAATTTGACCCTTTGTGAATGTGTTCTTATGTCAGTGTGGATTGCTTGGCTAATTTACCTTGTATAGTGTCTTCATTATAAATTATCTATTGTATATGTTTTTTCAATTCCAAACATGAATCTGTGTGATGTCCATGCATTTTATGATATGCACAATAATATCTAGATCTTATCATTAGATGTAGTGGAGGTAGTTTGATCAACTTATATTTAATCATTTCCCTTAGTACCTCACTTGAAATCGTATTTGATCTTTGAATGCTTTTTGAGTCTCTAGTTGTAGAGTTACTTTTTTTTTGAATTCTTGTTTTGATATGTAACATTGATTGTAACCAATTTACTAGGTGAAGGTGCATATACATGATTGACACTAGGGTTGCTTTGAGGCTTTTGTATTATAATCTAATTTTCCAATGTTGTGATCTTTTCATGTAATAGTTGATTCTATATTTAGAAATCTAAAATTAACTTACTCTTACTAGTTATTTGATCCCTTAGAGTCTCACAAGTGCAAACCCTAGTTACTTCTGATTGAAAATGTAAGCATATATGTTGAAGAGGGTTTAAAGAAGATATAGGATAAATATATGCATTAGGAACAATAGTATAGGTTACCTAATATTTTGGAGGGGTGATAGCATTGACCTAGTTAGAGGGAAAGTAACTATCACCCTCTTGGGGGAGAGGAGGAGAAGGAAATTCTTTCTTGTGCATAAGATATGACATTGAAATTTGACAGGTGGTTGTTAGCCTATTTGATGGATCCTCTAAGTATGTAAGGATTGTATTCTTAATTTAACTCCATGTAATAGAGAGATAGTATGTTAAATAAGTAATTAAATATGACATATATTTAAATTGGTCTTAAAATGACATTTATATATATATATATGTATGTATATGTGTGTGTGTGTGTGTGTGTGTGTGTGTGTGTGTGTGTGTGTGTGTGTGTGTGTGTGTGTGTGTGTGTGTGTGTGTGTGTGTGTGTGTGTGTGTGTGTGATTTTTGAATTCATGCCAAGTGAAAGGAAACAAGCATGCAAGAGAATCTAGAAAACTTTTCTTAAGTAAATCATGATTAATAAAATTAGAATATTTAGCCCAATATGCAAAAATCAAAAATTTAATTTCAAAACCCTAGGCTAGGGTTTGAAAATATCAGGACCTAATATAGGTAACTACTATTTGAAAGAATTTTTTTTTAAAAATTACTATGGTAAATTTTAAAAATTAAATGTGAAATTCTAATTAATATATCGAGGAAAAATCAGAAAAATATTGTTAAAATAAGATAAGAATTTTCCCTAGTTTTTTTAAGGATTTTGTGCATAAATGAAGTAAGTTGGGTTCACTACATGATTTAAATTTTCTAGGAATAAAAAGAGTTTTATTCCTATTTTAGTTAAGGGTCTAGGTTAATAAATTAGAATAAAATATAACAATAATTATAGTATTGATTTGTGGAATTGTTTTTCTTTTTCATCATTCTAAAAATAGCAATAAATAGGAAGAAATATAACTTATTTTGAAAATAGACTGAGATGGCTGATGTAGAGGCTAAAAATGGTTGTGAAGCATTGTGGCAGTGTCTCAACCTAAACCTAGCTTTCATTTAATGAAAGGATAAGAACATCAGAAATAGGACACATTGGTGTCTAGCACTATTGTCCACTGTTATCATTGTTATCTACCCCTGTCGCTATTGTCCAAATTAGTCATAGAAACTTGAAACCTTTTGGGTATTTTTAGTGTGCCTATATGAACCTACGTATGAAAAATTGATCACTAATTACTATAGAACTCATTATAGATATGATTTTATCTTAAAACCCTAATATTCTATTACACTTGATAAAATGGTATTTGAATCACTTGAAAGAGAGGGGGTTATTATGTAATATGCATTGAATGTGTAATCCACACCCCTTGTGTGGGCATGCTACCAACATACCAATACTCTAAAGAGGGATAAAGCTATATTTAGTTATCCCACCTAGTGTGCTTTGTGCAGTAATGTGATGCAAATGCAAAATTCTAATTTTGATAGTGTTAGAGGTGGATACGAACTGATATGAGGTTTTGAGTATGTTTTTAGCTATGTTAGGTGACTATATGTAGAGAATACGGAATTTTTCCTTAGTTTTTTGTTTCTTTTCTTGCTTGCTTTGTAGGTTTGGTCACCTTTGTTTGTAAATGAACTTTGAGTGGGATTTAATAGGTAATAATTGGTCATGGATTAGATGTCTTCATGCTAATCCAACCTAGTCAAGGATAAGAAGTGGATGGAAATAACCATTGGGTCTCAAATTAAAAATGGATAGGAGTGAAAAAAATGGGACACTTTGGGGTCCATCATTGTATTTTAATTTTGTAACTCTTATCCTACATGCTCAAGACCTAGGTCACCAAGATCAACATATGAAATATGGTCTAATTGAGCTAGAATCAAGGTCTATAAGGTTTTAGATGACTGATAATGAGCAAGGTGTCTATAAGGATCACAAAAGTATACTAAAGGGACCTATAGATGGTATCCCACAAGCCACACTCAAACTACTAACTTGGACATTTTATATGACTACACACTAGAAGAAGACATAGTAGCCAAAGACAAGCAATTGATAAAAGACCTATTCTCACTCAAATACAAGGCCCTGTACTATGTCGTTGAAAAACCAAAAGTGATGCTATACATTGATTTTCTATGGGGTATATGATTCAAATACAAAAATATGGATGGAGGTTAGATGCATTATATATATAATGACATTGTTATCACATGCATATCTAGAGAAACATTAAATAGGTATTTATGTTTGATTATTTCATATCTTATATATTATTTACATACTATTGTTATATGTAAAATTATAAACCATATGGAGAGATCTCTTTCAAAATATATTCTACTTGGGGAGAAATTCACCTTAAAAGAACATGCCAAGAGCCTGGTCCCCATTACAAATTTTAGTATGGGAATTTACATAGGGATGACACTACATAAAAAGATTTTTGGTCATGATAATATCTACTATATACACCTAGAATGGGTTCTCCTTCTAGATATTCTAACTACCTCAAAGCATACCTATGTATTGGGGGAATTTATCAGCACACATACCCAAGAGCATATTTTGGAGAAGCACAAGTGACCATTGGGGGAAATTTCTATATGATGTCTTATCTACTAGACATAGTCATGGGAACTATCCATAGGCATAATGGATTCCTATGGGATCCTAATGATGAGGTGATAAAAAATAGGATATATGACTATTACAGCATTACTCATATTTATTCATATATGAGGAACATAATGAGGATTATCCAGGACCTTTATGCACACGAATGGATGACTATTCATGATGAGCCATTACCAAGAATTTCCCCAAGCATAGTATGAACATTGGCTAATAACATTGGAGATTATTGGCTATATATAGATCTCATAGTGACTATGGTGGTAAGGTACAAATCAGATCCACTTAATCTTCCAAAGTTTGTTTTGGATAAGGTGGCTGAGTAAGAAATTATTCATCAAATTTGGAACACCATAGATGAAGATTTTATGAAAAATATGAAGGCCACATTTAATGGGTCTTATTGAACCATTAGGTGATGAAATACAACATTCATAAACAATTTGGAGAGGTCGATAACACTAGGAATGATTAAGCATTTCCCACTCTTCCTCATATAAACTGGGACCCTCATAAAAAGGTCCAAAAGAAAATTCACACCCTTGTCGTTGAATACAAACATGAGCCAATCGATCATGACTTTATCTTCTTTAATTCTAAAGATGTGAATGAGATCAGAGAAAGGGATACCAATGTAAGGTTTAATGACAACTTATTAAGATTAATTTAAGTATAACCATACCTTACACTCGGTGAAACACCATACTATATTCAACTTTATACTGAACGGAGATCCTCATATTTCTAGAGTGGGAGGACATCACAATAGTTAGAAGGTGAGGAACCTGATCTCGAACAAACTCAAAGCCAAACTTCAAAACCAATAGTAGTTGGTAATTGAGGCACTAGTAATTGGAGAAGAAGAAGAAGATTGGGAGGAGGAACGATAGCCTACCTTAACATAATAAAAATCACAAATACTCCCAATTTGATCGTTAACATGAGAACTGATTAAGGTTAATCAAGAGTTAGCAAAGGAGATAACTAAAGTTAGAGACAATGCATAATTAGAAGTAGATGGAAGCCAAGGTTATTTTGTTGGATTCCTTACACTAGTAGGAAACACTAGCTACTTCATCCTCCATGTTAAGCATGATTCCTTCTTCTCTTCTATCATAGTCCATAGGTCCAAAGGCAAGTAAAATAATAAAGTCATATCAAAGGAAGATTAAAGACATACCACACACCCATCTAACTTGGAAGATGGATATAGAAGAAATTTAATAGGTGAAGGTTATGAGCATATAGGTACTTAAGGTCAACTCACCTATCATAATTGACGTATAACGTAAGGTCCCATTACTCACAGATTCATTAATTTTTTCCCCTCTTATTATTTTACCTATAAATTTAATCACACCTTTCCTTATTGTCTCCATAATTTTTTCCTCAACAAATAGTCTCAATAGGTCTATTTATCCTAGACCCATCCATAAGTCTACCTATAAACATAGATCTTATTCCCACTTTCACTATTATAATTTATATCAATGTGATTTCCATCCCTTCTATTTCTATTTAATTAGTATCCATTCAATCAAATTTAAGCTTGTCTATCCTAGCCATTACTTAATCTATGCCCTCAACTACATCTAATTCTACCCAATTGGGTTCATCATTGACTTCTTCCACTCCCACCAAATTAAACATAGTGGTAACAACTAAGAGAGAACCTAGGAGGCATCCAGTCTATTTGGTTCATCCAATGCCACAATATGGGAACATAGACTGGTCAAAGATTATTTGGCCTACAATTCCTTATCCTACCACATCCATTGAGAAAGAACCTAAAGAGAATGCTCAACTAAAAATATTTCCCTCTAATCAATTGAAGCTCACTCTTACAGAATGGGTTAAGGAACTTGGAGACTTGAACTCTAAGAGGCCCAATATGAAGATTACATAATTGCCAACAATGAGATCCCTATTTGAGAAAACCACTACATGAGCACATAGGGTGAGAAAGAGGAAGAAATAAGATAACTCAAAATGGATACTTATCATGGAAGAGAGGGAGGAAGTATACTCCTTAAGTAAAAGACAAAACATGTAGAAGGGTTAGTTCCCTTATGTAGAGGATTTGATAAAATATATGGAGACTCGTATGAAAGTTATCATGGCCATATATCAAGGAACTAAAATGGGTAGGCAAGAGCTCAAGGAAGAGTTGGAAAAATGAAGAGATCAACACGTAATTTAGGTTCCTCAAGGAATTAAACAAAGTGTACATAATGCTGACCTCAGATTGTATGAAATCCATGATTCCATTCATTCTTTAAAGTCATCTTGGCTCCATAGTTCCCACAGCAGTCTTAATATAAGTCAAGCAAGATCTAATTTAGAATGGCTGATTTTGTACTATTTTTCATGTAATTGGCATAACCAAATAATAAAGTCTTATTTGGATTTATATATTATAATTAAACCATATTTTAAGCAACACATATATAATGCATATCTAGGATATTTGTGAGGCATCATTACATAGCTTAGACTTATCTTATGGTCTATAGATATATAAACAAAATGTTCTAGTCTTGGAGGATGAGGAGATCCCTTCCCTAAGATTTATATATATTAATTAAATCCATCTTTCAAAAGGTCAAAGTTTTAAATGGAATACAAGAAAAAATAAGGAATCATGATTGTCATGAAACTATATTTGTTCCATCTTCTTCCATTTCTATGTTCATGAATTTGATGATTCTCTAGTTTGTAATCTCTTTGGATGAATCTTATTGTTGTGTTTATGAATGACTAATCCTATATTTTCTATAGATATTAAGGATTTATATGTACTTCGATTTATATAGTTATTAAAGGTTGAATCATTATTCTAAAGTGTGTATAAGTGTCTCAGTTGATAGATTATTGTATGAGTAAGAAATAGATTCCTTACATAACTTTTTTATCTGAGTTGTAACCTATGGTATAAAGGTATGTAATGGTAGCCTCAAAAAGAGAAATCTTCAATTGATACCCAAAACACCCTGCATTTTATTTCCCAGTCCTCTAATCATGTTTGTTTGTAACTGAGCAATAGCTACAAATAATAAACATTGGTCACTGAGAGACTTGTCCACTAAAGAAATAGAATGAGAACTTCCTTCTCAAAGACATAGAATCCTTCTCTACCCTACCCTTCAAATTTTTTTAAGTTTCTTTGAGACATACCCACTATATATTAGACTTTAAACCATCCAAATCACTTGGTGAATTTTATTTTTTTAGAAATCGCATGTTTGCCCACAAAATTTATTAAATAACCCACTAGCTTAACCCATCGTTCCACCACTTAATTTTTTAAACCACATACACTTAACTCATGACCTAGAGTGGAACTTAGTTCCATAGAGATCCCAATGTGAACGCCCATCCTGAACTTAGTTATAGGGACGAGGTTCTTCTCCTTTGGGATGGTAATTTTATTGGTGGTAAGTCGCTTTCTTAGTGTTTTGTTGATTGAATTATTATTCTTCCATCCTACCACCCTATGATAATAATGAATATCATATATAACTTCTAAAGATAATTAACTATAGAATGCATCTCCTACCATAATGGTCTCATGATTCAAATGTTGCAAGGAGGTGTCCCCCATTACCTTTTAATTGAAGAGGATATCCCATAGATGGTTTAAGCATAGTGTCACTTGAAAGGAAGTGAGCATAAATTACATCAATGGCATCCCCCATATCTAAATAGTTTAACATATTGGTTGTTGAGAATAGTGGAATCGAACCTAGTATCAATGTACTTGGTGAACTCCTTGATTGAAAACTAGGACGGTGGAGAGACTTAACAATGGCCTAAAGATTTTGAAGCATATAATTCCATTTGAAATTATTTTTTCTCAATGTTTTTGAAATAAAAATTATCAAAAATTATCCTTCTAATGAAAAGTCTTCGAAATGCAAACTTATGATGCAAAGTTTATGACATGTAAATTCCTGACATAAAAGATAGAATCCAAAGAGAATGTGTTCAAATAAAAAGTTCTCGATACAAAAGCTCTAGGAGAGAAATAAAACGAAGAAAGTTTCCATTTGAAAAAACTACCAAATTAATTATTTCTGTCACAAAATTGTCGAAGTAAAGATCCCATAGACTAAACTCTGCAAAATAATTCCTCTGATATGAAAGTCTCTGATGAGAAACCTTTAGAAAAAAATGTTTTCGATATAAATCTCCCAATATGAAACTTCCCAAAGGGATAAAGAATGTTTCTGATGTGACATTTTTTGATGTAGAGGATCTAAGAGAGTTGAATAAGGTAGATCACCCATGTTTTCTTTTCTATGGAACAAGGTTATTTTAATATTTTTAAATATGAATAATTATCATGTTGTACAAGTGGAATTTCCCTTTACCTTGAAATTCATTATAATATCTTCAAGTTATCTCATAGGAGATACCTTCAAGTTACCCATGAAGGCATTACAAGGCCCTTAAAGGAATATCCTCGTAGATACCTCAAGGTTGAACTTGCCCAGTGTTATTGAGGTTTGTAATATATTTAAGGTATATCCTTTTGTATACCTTCAAGTTACCCATAAAGGTATTACAAAGAACTTGAAAGAATCTCATAGTGCATACCATGAGGCTGAAATTGCCTAGTGTTATTGAGGTGTATAAGGGATTCAATGAGTAAATAGATGTTTCAATCAAATAAGGTAGTTATCAATACATTGATTTTTTCTATAAGGTCTCCTTAATGGGTTATTCTAAAAATGTTCAATGTTATTACAGGCCTATTTCATAGGTATTTACCCTCTAAATATATTATCTACAAAATTTAATTCATTAAGGCAATCAATCCATGTTAATTCCCATGGGATCAGGCCACTAAGTTGGTTGGCATTGAAATGAAAGAGATTAAGATAAGTGGAATTAGAGAGTTGGTTGGGAATGCATCTAATGAAATGGTTGTTATAAATATCTATTTTCATAAGAAATTTAGGCCATTTGTAGATATCTTTTGGGATTTGACATGAAAAATGGTTACTAGAGACATAGAAGTAAGACATGCTATTGTATTTATTTAAATCATTGGGGAATCCTTCTTATAGAGTCATTCCAGGGAGCTTAATTCTCAACACTTTCCTATTATCATTATTCTAGCAATGAATTCCCACAAAGTTTCAAATGAAGCAAACATGTGATTCTAATCCTAAACCATGACATGAAGATAGATTGGTTTGGGTCTTTCAATTATTTTTTAATCTTGTTTAGTCATTTGATTTTATCTTTTCCAAACTCTAGGATGCAGGTGGCACAGTGGAACATAATTGACCACACCAAAAATATCTCAAATAACACCAAACTCAACATGCCTATGCTGCCCATGGATTGGCTTGGTTTATCTTGGTTTAGGTTGGCTTGGGTTCTTATATGAGGATATCAATAGGCTATAGTGGAATCAAATACAAGGCCAATAGAAAATGGATTGATTCATTCCCTACATCAAACTCTACTCCTCCCCTAAATTTTTTTATAGATTTTCTCACCACCAATAGATGAATGATTATTATCAGTGAGATTTGAGGGTTCATAATTGTACCTTGTTATCTTAGCAAACCCCTTTGTGTACACCTTCACAAGCCAAATCCATGTTCTTGCTATTTTTTTCTAACAAACAAGTATAGAAATAAGAGAGGTGAAGACTGAAGACTCTTATGAATCACACATGAGTATGTAAACCATTTGGAGAGTGCCCATTGATGATGACAAACTATACTTAAGAGTGCACATTTTAGGTCTTCCTATGTACATGCACTTTCCACCTCAATATATTTTAACAATTTTCCTTATTATGTGGTGGTTATTAATTTACTTATAGTTTTAAAAAAGTTAGAAACTTTTGAAAATGCTATCAAAAGTATGTAACCCTGGGCTAGGCCTCAACAACAATACTAACTACTATGAGGGTCGTATGGTTACACTCACCTATGCACTCGAGCACACTCAAGGATGAATTATGAATGCAGGTGTAATGATTTTCTCCCTCCCCTTTTAACATGGAATCTAGACCATTATCATTCCCATTATTCACATCAAATCTCTCAATGGGAAACCTCATAGACTGAAACATTATGAAAGGGAAGTTCTTGACACAAATCTACTAATGAGAAAACCTTCCTAGGAGATACCTTCAAAACATGCATAAGAGTGGATTTACCCTTCCAGATCTCCTTGGAGATACCTTCATGTTACCCTAAGGTATATAATTTCAATTCACCCATTAAGGTATTACAAGGCCCTTTATTGAATCTCCTAGTAGATACATTGAGGTTGAACTTTCCCATAATTATTGTGGTTTATAAAATATTTAATGAGTAAATAGGTGTTTCAATTAAAGAAGGTAGTTATAAATACATTGATTATTATGTATAAGTTATTCTGTATATCAAGGGGTGAGTGTGTCTTAATTGTAAGATTCAATGTGAAACCAATCAAAATTGAGAACCCCATAAGATCATCAAGAGAGAGTTGAATAGATTAGATCCTTCATTGCATCATTTTGTATTGAACAAGAATTACACTCAAGGGTGTTGTCATACCTTCAAATGATTACAATGCTCTTGAAAAAATATCCTAGGAGATACATTAAACGGTGTTGTCATACATTGATGGAATATACTAGGAGATACCTTAAACATGCACATGAATGGAATTTTCCTTGACCCTAAAGACACTACTAGGTGATAACTTAAAGGACCTTGAAATATTTTCAAGGTATCTCCTAGGAAATACCTTTCAAACATGCACATGTGTTGATTTTTCCTTCAAGGTATTTCTGAAGATATACCTTATGTTACCCATGAAGGTATTATAAAGTCCTTAAAGGAATATCCTACTAGATACTTAGAGGTTGAACTTGCCTAGCCTTATTGAGGTGTATACGGGATTCAATGAGTAAATATGTGTTTCAATCAAAGAAGGTAGTTATCAGTACATTGATTTTTATGTATAAGCTCTCTTAGGATATACTTTCAACATCTCCCTTGAATCTATGACAATGCCCTTTGAGTTATCTAATACAATATTCCTTCAAGGTAATTTTAATACCTTCATGGGTAATATGAAGGAATTACAAGGACCTTGAAGGAATCTCTTAGGAGATACTTCAAAGGGTGTTATCATACATTGAAGGGACTTCAAAATGCATGAGTGGAATTTTCATTTACATGTAAGGCACTACTAGTTGATATTTTTAAGGTCCTTGAAATACCTTCAAGGTATCTCCTAGGATATATCTTTCAAACATGCACAAGAGTGGATTTCTCTACCAAGCTATCTCCTAGGAGATACCTTTCAAACATGCATAAGATTGGATTTCTCCTTCAAGGTATCTCCTAAGAGATACCTTTCAAACATGCATAAGAGTTGATTTCTCTTTCAAAGCATCTCCTAGGAGATACCTTCAAGTTAACTATGTAGTTATTACTTTCACACATTTGCCTTTGTATAGGAACCCAATTCCAACTCAGCTTAAATTGAAACGTGGTAGTGTCACATGTATTGATCACTTAACCACATAAAGTTCTGAGCTTTGTCATGCATCTTTTAGTCTTTGAAAATTCTCATTACCTAGTGACCCAATGAAAGTATGCCACTTGGCATGTAGTCATAGCCTCCAAAGAATCCTATTGTTTTCTAAATTCTTATGACCCCCATGATCTTATCCCATCATTCCGCTTGGAAACCATTTGTGGCATTTCAAGTCCAAGGAAGAGTTACAAATTCTATAACCTAGTGACCCAATCAGAATGTGTAAAATCCCATTGGGGTCAATCAAAAAATACATGATTTTTTTTTAATTAAACACATATAATATAAATAGATTACACCATGAGAATATAAATAGTGATCATAAAAAATACTCTAAGTCTGATAACTTTAAATAAGTACATGACATCTAATAGTGACTGATCACTAGCAACATATGAAATACATGACAATATAAACATTGAAATTAATTAAAAATAAGTAGTCACTATTTGTACCATATAAAGCCATTGATATCAATCTATAGTAATTATCTAATTAAAAATCTTCAAGAAAATGTTTTGAATAATAAATAAAATATAATACAATGTACGTAAATAAGATACATGGCTTCCAGAATATTACTTCCCCATACTCTCTAGTATCTATGGCAATCTCAAGTGTCATCGCTAAGTTTGTACTTCTATGTGAAGGGAGCATCATGTGAGTGCTTTTCCACACCAAACATGGACCAATGATCCCCTTCTATAATACAATCAGGAAATGGCCCTCCCTTCATAGATGAGTAAATAGTGATGGTGAGGAAATCTAGAGAGATAAGCAAGTACCTGTGTGTTATATGATTACTAAAACTAAACATGTAGTGTATCATAGAAAAATTATTCTATTGAAATATATCACATAAACATGTAAATCATAGTCATGAAATGATAATGTCTCATAGAACATACTTTGTCCAAATATTTAAGAGTAATAAATAATAGTAATCTATAGATCAATCAAAATTCATACACACCACTTGATTGGATTGCCTTCATCTGGAATGGTGATGTTATTAAGCTAGTGAAGTCCATCTCTCTCCTTACTCATTTCCAAAAATACAAGATTGGTCAAACATAATTTAACCATAAGATTCATATAATTTATATCCTACTATCAATCATATCACACAACATGCTAAAGATAAGATTAAACAAATCATGGATTTATTCCATCAAATGTATGAATGAATCTTACATTATTATCTATCCCATACTATAAATAATGACTAAAACTTATACCACTCTAGTAAAATATATATTTAAATGTAGATTCCAATTACACAATTAGTTTCTAAACATAATACACCTTATGATAAGCCATATTACCATAGTTTAGTATTATAATGCATAACTACTAGTTTTCCATAATTAGTCATATAATGTAGTCTTAGATATAGGAAAACATGATCTTATATTAAAGAAAAGAGATATAACAAAGCAAGTTACAGTTCCCACAAAACACTTAAACTTCTATCCTAGTATTCACTATACTCTCAAGGGTTGTATGCATAGATACATAAGTCCTAATGGCTTTCATAAAACATGGTATTAAAAGGAATAAAAAACTCACATACATTTAGTCCATCAAACATATGAATGAGTTCTAAGTATAAAAATATTATTTGATACTATTTGGGTATGAGATACATTTATACTTTAGTATTTTATGACATCTCATAATATCATAGTTCACATCTACATAATTACACATAACCAAACTTATGATTTTAGGAATCAAACATATCATAATCACAAATAATAATCAAATAAGTATGGTTTATACCACCTAAATATACCCTAGGATATATTACAAACTAAAAATTATAATAGATATAATCTATAAGTACATATCACAATGCATTTCTTATGCTATAAATGTTTAAAAACTTGTAAATATTAACACTCTCATAATATGTATTGTACATAGGTATTCATTTCTCAATAAATATAAACTATAAGTCAATCACAACATTTGTAGAGATATAAGGAAATCATAAACCCATTATAAAATTTCATCTAAACATCTCATTCCATTTCTATGAGACTATTTTAATATGTTTATAGTTTCATTCTCTTACACACTTTATGATTCATTCTAACCATCAATTTAACTATAGGTCATAATTTGTATATACGAGTACTTGTGCATGATAAAATGAAACATATGTAAGTACTCAGTTGATATGAAAACACATTAACAAATTTCATTTATATCTCCTAATTAAAAAATATCTATAATTTCATAAATCCTTAAGAAAGTTTTTCTTATGGAGTATATTGATGATCTCTATAAGATAAGGGATACTATATTGTAATACTCCTTATGCTTAAAGAAGTTGTAAAAACATGTAGTTCATGTCCTGCTCTTTTGTATTTCATGACTTAGTTATAATAATTAATATAACTATGGACACACATCACTATATGCCAATACATAATATATTTACATTTACATATCATAAGCTAATCTACCCAATAGCAAACACCATTGACATGCTCTCATAATAATAACCATTAGACTATGATAGTAACCATGTTAAAATAACTAATGTAAATAGCATAAAAATATGTTATTTTAAACATTTATTATGTATCTAATCATGTGCTAGCTAATGTGGTGTGTGCAAGATTTTAACCAATTTTTTTGTCATCTTTCGACATCTCTATCTACATCACCCTCTCTGATGATTCTCTACCTTCATCAAGCTCTGAAGGATGACTTATACTACATCAACCTCACAATAAGTATGTAGTTAGACCATAACAAAATGATATACATACATCATAAAGTATAGATAAAATAATAAAACAACATGTTTATAATGTAAACATATACACTACAACTAACTCATAGTACTGAAATCATTTAACTTAAACAGTATTTTACTATCCCATAATAGCATATATCTCAAAACTTAATCAAAATATAAAAATCAAATGTTTAAAATATAAATATCCATGGATAATCAAATAGTTTTCTTAGCAAAGAGTCAAGATGTAATATCTTTCACCCTTAAATCTAGTCATCATCCTAGACGAATCTTATTCAATCATAAGTTCTGAATTAAACATATTGTTCAACAGAGAAATAACATAGTATAAATTATCTAATTAAGTGAATAAATGTTAAATTTACCTGAATAACTTGTTCTAGTCTCTCTAAGTAGCATTATTGTTAGAATAATGGTCTCATAATACTCTGCTCTAACATCTCCCTATTATGAAAATAAAGTTTTTGAGTGGCGCTCACTCTAATTGGTGTTATCATGGCCACCTTGGGTTTCATAACTACAAAGATAATCATATATACTATATAACTAACAACTTATAATACCATTAAGGATCCCATGTATCTTAGTAAAAAATTCACTCACTTTCCAAAAGCATATGTGATCATCATAAAAAGAAAAAACAAATGGCCAGGGTGAGTTCCACAAAACCCTTAAGACCTTTTGCACATCTCTTTATCTTAGAGAGTGTCTTTCTCATTACAAAGAAAAGTATTCAGGAAGCCTCATAAGAATAATGGGTATAAGTTAATAGTATTGCTACTATTCATAGTTCATGAAAATTATAACATGTCAATATTGTCACTACTGCATGTAGCTCTAGACAAGTATGATGATGAATAAAAAATAGAAATACTAGATTTCCAGTGCATATAAAATTAAGGAATAAGAATTTGATAACATACATGCGCATGTCCATATTTATAAATTTGACAAGTCCATCTACCAAATCTTGGTTTTGATGAGTCCATCTGTCAGATCCAAACTCAGTAACTACTAAGTCAATGTGAGAATAAATAGGATCCACTACCATCTCTTAGTAATCATGTTCCTAATTCACCACTCTTACCTTCGGTCTTCGTCAACTAATGATATCTAAAATGTGCATAAGATTCAAATAATTATAGATCCATAATAATATATCCTAGAAATCAATAATACATTCAAAATAATTCCATAAATACCAACATACATACAAGAAAAATCATATAATTATTTTGTAATTATATTTAATTAGCATTGTAAAAAAAACTAGTATCATATTTCATTACTTAACATATTATATTATATTCATAATTAAGAGTAAATAATTTTAAAATTATGATAGTATACGAATTCCAAGGATCAAATTATCCTTAACCTTATAAGGTAACAAATGAGATAAAGTCTCCCTACTTGCTTAGCTAGTATACAACAAGTTAAAATTTTATATCGACCCTTTTTGACTAACAATATCTTCCACACATCCTATACCCTACTCAATCTCAATGAAAGGCACATAAAACTCTCTTCAAAAAGATAAAAATATCAATCTAATCAAGGTATGTAATACATAACAATTATAATAAAATAGAATTAATATAAATTCAAGGTTCACCACTCTTCATGGTCAAAGTTCATAATTTAGATAAAGTACAGATTCTAAAAATTCAAAAACTCAAAAAAGAGAACTAACAACTCATACATACCCTCACATGGTAAAAAGAAACACTACAACCCAAATTGCCAAAATCACTAAATATTTACCAAATTGTAAGAGTAGTATCATAACATACTTCCATAATTGAAAGGAAAATACTAATAGACATAAACTCATCAACCATCCAATACTAAAAGTTCTCTCTCAATAAGAATTAGAAGACACTATTTCATGAACTCCAAGGAATATGGTCCAAAAAGGCATTTCAGAACATGTTTCAACATCAAGAAAATAAGAGTCATCTCAGGGCTTATAATTATGTCAAAGGAAGGTGATGGATTAACAACATAGATCTATGCCCATTATGATAGATGGCACTTCATCCTAATTCACGTAAATGTAGGGGTGAGAAACCATAAACAAACTCCTAACACAAAGAAATTCTCAACAAGGACACCAACATGTTACTACAAGAAAATTTCCACCACACTAGGTGTTGCCATTATATAAGTGGTCTTATAGAATTTATGTAAATAAGATATAAAACTAATTCTCATATTCTTAAGTGAAAAGCATTCCATGTTTCTTTTAAATACTCTCAGCATAAAACATTAATAGCATAGGTATTTTGATTACTAAATAAATATGTAATCATACTTGAGATGTTCAATCTAAAATATCAAGAATATGTAGGGAACTCTTTTTCACAACTCATGAACTATGTTATGTACTCACCTAACCAAACATATTATATAAGCATCATGATTGAAAAACTTGATAAACCAACCCATTAACAACTCTAAGAGGGTATGAATGCTCCTAAGGTACACACTTAATGTACCACACACATTTTCACTATTCTCCTTTCTAATAAATACAAGGGTAAACTAACATTAATGGATTCATTAGGTCCTATAGTCTGAGCCACAACTTTAATGCTACATGTAATAACTCTGTTGGGGTCAAACTATAGATATGTGTTTTTTTTTCAATTAAACACATATACTATAAATAGATTACAACATGAGAATCTAAGCAAGCATCATACAAAATACTCTAAGTGTGATAATTGCAATTAAGTGTGTGATATATAATAGTCACTAATCACTATCAACATATGAAACACATCACAATATAAAGATAGAAAGTAATTACAAATATCTAATCACTTCATGTACCATGTAAATATGTTACTATCAATTTATAGTAATTAGGTAATTACAAATCTTCATTATAATGTTTCCAATAATAAATAAAATATACATAAATATGTTACATCGATCCCTAGAGTATGAGTTCCCTAGACTCTCTAGTATCTGTGGCAATATCAAGTGTCATATCCAAGTAAGTACTGTTGTGGGAAGGGAGAGCATCATTTGAGTATTTTTCACACCAACAACATACCAATGATCCCCCACTCTAATCCCATAATTAAATGTCCCTCCCTTGATGAATGAGTACATATTAATGATGCTGGAATCTAGAGAGACAAGCAAATACCCATATGTTGTATGATTTCTAAAACTAAACATGCAATGTATCATAAAAAACTCATTATATTATAAAATATTACACAAACTTGTAAGTCATACTCATGAAATGATAATGTATCACTAAACATAATTTGGCCAAATATTTAATAATAATAAATAATATGGATCTATAGATAAATAAAAATTTATACACCCCACTTGATCAGATTCACTTCATCTAGCATTGTGATGTTATTAATCTAGTGAAGTCCATCTCACTCCTTACTCAGTATCAACAATGCAAGATTGACCAAACATAATTTAACCACAATATTCATATAATTTACATCCTACTAGAAATCATATCAGATAACATGCTAAAAATAAAGGTAAATAAAACATACATTTATTGTTTCAAATATATGAATGAATCCTACATTATTATCTATCCTATAATAGAAATAATGACTATATTTATACCACTTGGATAAAATAAACATTTAACTATATATTCTAACTACCACAATTAGTTTTAAAATATAATACACCTTATGATAACCCATAATACCATATTCTACTTTTTTAACACATAACTACCAATTTTCCTCAATCAGTCATATACGGTAGTCTTAAATATAGGGAAACATGAGCTTCTATTTAAACAACTAGATATAACAAAGCAAGTTATAGTTCCCATAAAACACATAACATTATATATTATCATTTGATATACTCTTAGGGGTTGTATGAATGCATACATAATTCCTACAATTTTTTTAATGTTATTCAAAGGAATAACCAACTTTCATACATTTAGTCCATAAAACTTATGAATGAGTTTTAGGTATAACAATTTTAGTTGCTACCCCCTGGGTATGACATACATTTGTACTGTAGTATTCTATGACATTCCATAATATCATAGTTGACAACTACATAATTAGACATACCTAAACTTATGATTTCAAGAATCAAACATGTCATAATCACAAATAATAATCAAGCAAGTATGGTTTATACCACTCATGTATATCCTAGGTTATATGAAAAACTAGAAATTAGAAAAAAAAAGATAATCTATAGGCACATATCATGACACACTATTTATGTTATAAATGTCAAAACACTTGTACATATTAACACTCTTAATATGTTCCACACATAAGTATTCATTTTTAAATAAATATAAACTAATAGTCAGTCATAACATTTTATAGAGATACATGAAACTCATAATCCCATTATAAACTTTAATTTAAACATATAATTTCATTTTTAGGAGACTATTTTAATATGGTTATAGTTCTTATCCCTTGGTCACTTTATGAATCATTATAGCCATCAATTTAACTATAGGTAATAATCCATATATGTGAGTACTTGTACATCATAACATGCACCATATGTAAGTACTCAATTGATATGAAAATGCAATACCAAGGACTCCCTATAATTTCATAAAACCTTAAGAACTTTCATGCTTACATATTATATTGATGATCTCTTTAAGATAACGGTATATTATAATTTAATACTCTTTATGTTTATGTAAGTTGGGTAAACATGTAATTTGTGTCCTACTCTTTTGGAGTCTATGACTTAGTTATAATAATTAGTATAACTATGGATACACATCAGTATATGCCAATACATACTATATGTATATTTACATCTATATAAATTAATCTACCTATATAAATAACCATGCACATGTACTCATAATAATAACCATTAAACTATGATAGTAACCATGTTAAACTAGATAATGAAAATAACATCAAAAAGAATTACATTAACCATTTATTATGAATCTAATAATGTGTTAGGTAATGTGGTGTGTGCATGGTTCTAGCTGGTTTCTCTATTGTCCTCCAACATCTCAATCTACATCACCCACTGGGATGATGTCATCCCTCTATCATGCTCTAAGAGATGTGTTTTATTGCATCAATCTTACAACAAGCAGGTACTTAGACCATAATAGCATGATATACATACATCATAAAATATAGATGATATAACAAATAAACATGTTCATAATGTAAACATATACACTATAACTAACTGATTTAAATGAAATCATGTAACTTAAGCAATATCTTACTATCTCATAACAACATATATCTCAAAACATACTAAAAAATAGATAAATCAAATGTTTTGACTATAAATATCCACATATAATCAAATAGTTTGCTTTGCAAGGAATTAGTATGTAACATAATGTGCCACTTATCATTCAATAATTATGTTTCAATCCACAAAGGAGTTATATCCCAGCCAGAGCATGCCATATGGTGCCTTGTCGTATCCTTCTAAGGCCCTAATTTATTTCTAAAGTCTCATGATTAAATAATCCAATTGCATCATGATCTATGGTACTCAATCACTCCCTTTGTGCCCCTAAAACTAAGGTGAAATATTCAATATCTCAATAATATAATTACATGACAAGATTACACCTAACAACTATAAACTTAAATCTTAGATAGTTGTATACTATGTGGAAACCACCTAGTAGATGGGACCAATAGGCTGAGGACACATGAACTGCTATTTCACAACAATAAGCGATCAAAGGAAACTGTGAAGCTGAGAAAAGAGCAATCTAATCAAAAGATGATACTTAGTAGAATATTGTGCAATACACCTAGATATCCCAATATTCAAAATAAAATATTGAAGTACATGGAAAAGTGGAAGTGTAGATCAAGTGTCAAGTATGACACCAATTTTAGGTGCAAATTAAATGCTGATGGGACTTGTTTTGGTGGTTATAAAGCCAAGACACTTAATGAAAAAATTTAAGGCCATGATAGTTGGCCATGTGGATCCCCACAAAGAATGATCTAATAAAAAGATGACCCTTGGAAAAATATCGCTCAGTCCACCAGAATAAAGTAATATTTGAAAAGGGACTAAGTGTTGATCATGTATCAAGTATAACACATAGCACTTTGTAAAGTACTAGTTATAATAACTATCCACTAATCACCAATTATATCACAAATTCAGTGCTAATGGGGCTTCTTTCATTGATATAAATCCAAGTTACATCAAGGTAAAAGTTAAGCCTATAATTAGAAGATGTGTGGATAAAAAATATATTTTTGAAGCCATTAGAACAAAATATTAGAGGCACTCAAGCTTTAAGTCAAATTAAGTTCCATTAAAAAGTGATCCAACCACATTATGAAAACACCATGAGTACACAACAAGGTGATACCTTTCACTTAATTAGCCAATCTTGAATTTTTGGATGCTACTTAGAAGTCACCTAATAACTAGGATAAATAGGCTAATGATACATGGACCCCTTACCTCATGTTAATACATTTTTTAAGGAAGATTCTCAACCTAATAAAGTACAAGCCAATCAAAGGGTGTCACTTGGACTAATATCACATAGCACACCTAGGTAATCTAATACTCAAAATAAAAGGCTAATGTAAACAAGTTAATGCCAAGTGTCAAATGTTGGTCGAGTATGACAACTTAAAGGCACATATATATTTATGAAGTTCTAGTTATTTGTGTGAACTGAATGTTGATAGGATTCATTTCAGCATTTATAAAGCCAAGTCACCTCAAGGGAGAATTCAACCCTATGATGGGAAGATGCATGGACAAACTGAGAGTAGTGATTGCGTATGTCCCAAAAGTGGATTTTGGAAGCCATTAAAATAAAATTGAAGATCCACCCCAGCTTCAAGTCAAGTTAAGTAAAATATACTTTCCATTTATGGCTCATATCTTGCAGTTCAAAATTCTAAAGAATCTAGAGTTTAAAGCTTGCAATCTCAAGGCTTTGAATTCACTTTTATTTTTGTATCTATTAAAGAACTCTAAAGTGATTTATGTCATTTTATAAATTAATTCTATACATTCATCCAATATTAATAAAATATATGAGATCATTAATCCAAACTTAAAATCCATGGTGGAAACAAGAATGTCTGGAAGCACCAAGTCAGAATAGGTCCTGTTTCTCTATTCATATGGGAAAAAAATAGTCTTCTCAGACACCAATTTCAATACCATTTATTGGCCATAGGTGACAAATAGTACAATGACTTATTCTACCATGTGGAGAGGATGGTAGGCCACTTTGGTGATGATGAGAAAGATGCTAGTGTTATAGAAGGAAGGTCCAACATCTTAAAACTAAAGTATATGGTATTACAAAAAAATTCATCCAATATTGAGGTACTCTGCATTATGGATTTAGTCCACAAAATATTCATCCATTTTTTGTGTATAGATAACATGATCAAATATTTCAATTCAGGTAATGATATCACCTTTATAATTAGGTTAACCTTCTAAGACTACTATTATTTACCCAGGCTTGAAATTGTTTATAATTAAAAGGCAATAACCTAATGGCTCAACTCACATAACATTAGAGAAGTATTGAGAAGGTAGGTATAAAAGCTAGGGAAGTTCATTTTCAAGTTCAAAATCAGTTAGATACCCATAACCTAATTTAATAAGGGGGTGAGGATAGGGATGGCCATGATGAACAAGTTACATGGAGAAAAAGACATTACCCATGTAGATGAGAAGTCAACTCCACTCTTGTCCATGATCATAGATGACTCCACCACTCCCCCTCTTGGGGAAATAATTTCCTAAAATTTGGCTACCTAAATCAAAAAGACCATGACCAACCAAGGAAATCATTTATATATGATGTCCTACTTTATTGATGCCATATATGCCAATTTACAATTCCCTTAGTGTACCAACTAGGATCAAAACATGAAATGAATTATGTCTCATGTTTTCATGAAGGTTAGAATTTATAGGTATATGCAAGAGATGTAGGTTATTAATGAGTAGTTCTACCTGATTATATATAGGTACTTTCATGAAAGTATTATTCTTAAAGTTTTAGAAGAGATCAGGAAAACACTTAGCATATTTGGAGCATATTGGTACTACCCTAAATTCACCATAATAAAATTTGAGGGATCAAAATAAATCCATTTAATTTTCCCATCATAATGATAGAAAAGATATCTTAGTAGGAGATTTCCTTCTAGATACTCATCTGAGTAGATATAATGTGTAAAAATAAGAAGGGACTGATCCAACCCCAATTAACTAACATTGGCCAATTTCTAATTAAGAATTGGCACTCGATCATGGCTTATGTCAAACATAGGTCCATATTTAGTATCAAAAATGACATCTATAGTGAATGGTACCCTACATACTTAACATTCAATCACTTTGACAGACATTTGCTAACTCTCAAAATTACATAACATCATGAACCTGGGGAGGGAGATCAGTTATACTTCAATACAACTAATGATGAAAAAGTCAAGTAGAGGTTGAGTGATGTGCTTATCACATGGGTGAAAGTAATATTTGATGGTTTAGAGTTTTTTATATCATTAAAAAAACAATATAATTAGGATATAGCATCATCATCTTTAGTCTATACTTCTAGTATTGGAGAATAAGTCTCGATAGACCCATAACTGTGTCGAATAATACTTGAGGCATTGTCTCAAACTTTGGAGAATGGAGGAGTTGGTTTTAGGGGGAAAATTTATTAGGATTCTACCTTAGGGGTCTCATATAACAACTTATCCCAAATATAAGGTGCCACCTTTAAATAGGCAGCACCTTTAGTGGAGGCGATCATAACTCTTACACTAACAAATTCAAGTCAATCATTGCCTCCCATTACTCCTATTAGAGAAGGGATAAGTATTATAGGTCAAGAAAATATTTCCTTACATCCATCTTTCCTTTATAAGTAACCCATGATAATGTTCTATTAACCCCCAACTCTAGGCCATGTCATGCTCCTACCTTACAAGCCTCTCACCAAACCTATAATTAGGCCTATGACCATGTCATTGCCCATTTTCACCCCTTTTAGTATATCATCCATCTCTATATTTTTGGTAATGGTTTATTTTACCCTAGTAATGTGAAAAAATATACCTTGAATTGGTACACAATTTCATAAGATGAATCCCACTATAATCATCACATAAGTTCCCTTAATCTCCATAGTTCTTCAATTAGCACTAGTGCTTCTTCATCCCCTAGATCTGTATTTATATTGGTCATGACCATTGATTTTTCTTATAAATATACCTTCTAAGGGATAAATCTAAATTAGCCATTGACTGCATCAATATATTCCCTAAGTGGTTCTTCATACAAGACATGGATTAATCACATGCAATTGGATACAAAGAGGAACCTAGATTTGGTCATAGTGAATCCCCCACTAGTCACATTGAAATTTGACAAGGAGGTTGGGGCAATGAAGAGGGTGGCCAAGAGGAAGTTCACCTACCCAAACTAGGAAATCATGTATGAATTAGAGGAAACCTTGTTTGAGATGAAAACGACAAAAAATTCCAGGTGGTACCAATAATATTAGTATGAGGAGGACACCCTCTTCGCTTTCTAAGAAACTGTGGATATGGCTACTAAATTTGTTAAGGGAGTGAAGTAAAGAAAAAATTACTTAGATTATTAGCACAAGGCAACCTTACTATATCATACCATAACAAAAGTGAAATAGGCCATGGAAGAGATGTTTGACATGTTGAATTCCTTATCTCAATATAAGGTAAATAGAGATGAAATATATAATAGAGTCCTCAAGTCAAAGATGCATATGGGGGATACAATAATAAAATAATAAACTTGAAGAGCTTAATCATAATGAAGAAATTTGAGGACCTAAATCTTATTCCCTTGGAGGACTTGAGCATTACTCAATCCTATGTGATTGGCAAGAGGACAACCGTAAAAAAATGGATTGATGAAATGATGTCATTAGTCTAGTCTCTCATGCAAAAAGGTAACAAAGTTATCATGCTACTAAAGGATGTTGAAATTATGATCCTTGTTAATAAGGATGGATTGATTATCATTAAGGATGCCTTCAAGGTCCATCTATAAAAAATTATGGTGAACTTCCGAAAACAATCCATGGTCAAACGGGTGACCTTCTGGTAAGAGGGTAGATTTGACAACCTCTACCAATTAGAGGATCAAGAAGGCTATAGACATCAATGAAGCTATAGGACCTTTCCTAATAAAACTTGATGCAATGGTCAAACTCACAACCAATCTTCTAAAGGATCTTATCATTGATCGAAGATTTATCAATACCAAATATAGGATAAGATTTGAATCCTAGAAAGGACAAGTTGATGCAAAAAACAAACTACCATCACAAGAGCTGCCACCTCATCAACCCCTCATAGAATATCTTCTTCCTCAAATAAAACTATCACTCCATATTTTTATACAATAGGAGCTTCATCATTAACTACACTGGTGAGATCCTAGCTCTACTATTTAGGAACAAAATAACCATATATTGGGATCTTTTTGAACAAGAATCATGTCCCAAAGTCCTTTCAATTGCACTATGAAACCCTATTTTGAAAGAGGAATATTCTCTCATTTAGAACATGGGAGACCTTATCTACTAATATGTGTCATATTGTCTAGTTCCTTTTATAATCGAATAAGGTATTAGAATGGCATATATATAAGGGTTATCACCCTACATTATAATGAGGAAAAAAAATTTGTGATATTAATTCCAAGAGAAAGGAAATTATTTTAAATGACTCACTACCTTTTCATTATTTCATGCATTTTTGTTTCTCAATCTTTGTTAATGATATAAGATCTCATTTATTCAATGGTTTTAATCTGGCATTAGTATTGTTAATGTATCTTATTAGTTTATGATTTCAACTAGGATAAAAATGTTTGTTATTCATGTTCTATTTTCTTCCCACTCTACTAGTGAATGTCTTTAAGGCAATTTACTATAGGTAACATTTTAAAGCATCCTTTTAGATATATGTGTTATATTCACCCTATAATCCTCAATGTATTTATGATATTATGAGTTTAAGCATTAGGATCTCATAGCTATTAGTTTTATTTGCATTATTTTCAGAGGAACTATAGATAAATATTGTTCTATTATTTCCATTATATCCTTGACACATATATACATCAACACATTTAGCACCTTATACACACACACAACCTTGAATATATATATATTGTTTTTTATTTATGTATATACAGTCATTATATATATATATATATATATAAACACCATATAGAAATAAATAAAAACATAATATATATAAGGCTATTCAATTTTATTGCATTGGACATAAAATATAAGCATTATAATAATCTATTATACCATGTGAAAATAGACTATAGATAGATATAGTGATGATGAATAAGGCATTGAGGATGTAGAACATAGGTTGGATAGATTCACACTAAATTTTTTAGGATTACATAAGGCTACATGTAACCTATAGGTACTCTCATGTGTGGACTTAGTCCATCAAAAGTTTATTTAATCCAAGTTTGTATAAAATATCATCTATGTTTTAGGACACTAGGGACATATTTCATAGACATGTTTTATATATTCATTTCTCTTGTAACCATATTAGGTATTCAAAGTCCTATATCTAGGGGACATCCCCCTTTATTGTACCTCAAAATAGATTTTTGTGGAAGTAATGTAAAGATAAGGAAGATTTTTTCTAATTTGCTCACTGTTTCATGAAATTCATATGTTCTTGTTTCTCAAGCTTTGGAAATAACACATGATTTCATTTATTCAATGGTTCAATATGACATTAATTGTTAGAATATATTTTATTAGTTTGTCCTTTTATTTATTTTAACAATGTCTATTATGTATGTTATATTTTATTTCTATTTTGATAATGAATGTGCTTAAAGTAATTTGTTGTAGGTAACTATTCTACAACATAATTTCTAAATATATGCATTTTATTTACCCTAGAATCCCTATCGTATTTATGATATTATGAGTCTAATACCAAGATCTCATAAATGTTAGTTTATTTTCACTATATTCAAAAAGAACCAAAGGATATTTGTTGGTCTTTGTTGTAGTAAATAAAACATTATTTTTTGCTCTACCCTGCTTTCCCTTTTGAACTTTTTTAACATGAATCACTTTAGATTAATGATCACAATAAATACGAACTTACTCATTTAAAGTTTGGGAATATATCTAATAAAAAATAATCAATTTAAAATCATAAAAATATAAATAAGTTTCAGATATATTGTGTTACTATTGAGCTAATGATATCCCTACAGTAGGGCCTGGTTGTAGACTAAAGGTGGTCACCACATAATAATTATAGAAAAACTAAATTAATACCTAAGGTATTATAGTATCTACACTATAAAATATGAGCTTAATCATCATCCACACTAGTAAGATCCTAGATTAGCACCTTAGGAGTGAGATACGTAGTTGTCAAGATTTGTTTTTATGAATGTCATGTTTTAATTACCTTCAATATATTGTAGAATATTACCCTATTTGAATAGGGAATATTATTTAGTTTCTTGGACATGAGGGACTCTTTCCACCAATAGATGTCATGTTTATGGTTCTCGTATGACCAATGTAACCATATTAGGCAAGAAAAAGGCCTATATATAGGGTTTTCCCCCTCAATGGTACTCAGAATATAACTTCTATGAAATTAATGAAAATAGAGAGAATAAGTCTTACAATTTGTTCATTGTTTATTTAATTTCATATTTTATTGTTTCTCAAGATTTGATAATGATAGATAATTTCATTTTTTTAATGGTTAAGTCTAATAGTGATGTATTTAATGTATCATATTAGTTTGTCTATCTTGTTATGTTAACAATTTTGTCTATGTATTCTTTGTTTCCTTATAAAATAAAAATAAATGTGTTTAAAAGTAATTTATTTTAGGTATCTATTTTTTAGTATACTTTTCAGATATATGCATTATATTCACCCTAGAATCCTCACTACATTGATAATATTTTGAGTCTAGCACTACAATCTCATGAATGGTAGATTTATTTGTACTATTATCAAGAACTAAAAGAAAACTATTAGTCCTTTATTTTTACAAGGAAAAAATTATTTTTTTCTCTAATTTACTTCCATTTTTGAAAAAACATTAACATGAATAACTTTATATTCATGCTCATTATAACTACTCACTTATTTGTTTAGAGTTTGGGTAGTAAATTGGCAAAATACAAATCAATTTACATCATAAAAATCAAGACATTTTAGATATATCATGTTATTATTGAGTTGCTATAGACCCTACAGTAAGGTCTACTGACAAACTAAAGGTGGTAGCCACACAATCATTCTAGTAAAACTAAATTAGTCTACATTCAAGGGATTCACCATATCCTCCTCACATTGAAAGGATTCACTATCTCCCATATTGATATTGAAGTAAATAAATTGATTGATAATATGTCAAACATAGGGGTCAAGCGTGATTTTCATAGACATTGGCTGAGTGATTGGATCTTCCAAAATGAGTCACTCTTTTTCTACAAAATGAAAAATACCTCTCACACATGTGGTATAACTAATTTATAATTCTCAAAATCCATGTCATGAAGGATAAATCTTGATGCTAGGTGTTATTTAAAGATTGACTAATTTTAGAATCTCCTCCTCATATGCAAAGGAATCATTATTTCCCACATTTACATGGAGTGAAATAAAGGGTATCATCACATGGTGAACATAGGGGTTAGCGGTGATTTGTATAAACATTAGATGAGTGATGTAGATCTCATAAAAGGTCATGTGTGTGATATTACTAATTTAAAATGCTCAAAATCCATGCCATGATATAATAGAGTGGGGTCCGATATTGGGGGCTAGATAACTATTTTTAAGGGGGCACTGCTAAGAAATTTTAGGAATATTTTTCCTTATTAATAGTCTTATTATTTTTTAAATTTTATGTAATACATGCTACTGAGAGAAATTAGGAGCATTTTACTACAAAATGTTTATTTGAAAGAAAAATTATAATATGTAAATGATATATGGAAACCCAAAAAAGGAGCAACCATACAAATAGTCAGCCCCTTGCTACTTCCCATCCCTTAAAAACTTCTTCCTAAATAGTAAATGCTCCTATTTTTAAGGAGAAAATATTTTATAAGTAGTTTTTAAATATATAATGATTCATGGGACCCCTCTACCCAAGAATATATAATATGAGGGAAATGTTTGTCATCCCAAATAAAAATGCTAGGTGTTATTCAATCATTCATTCACTAAATTTTATGACGTGGCATGATAGAAAATATTTCCACCCCAACTAATAATAACCTACAATAGGACAAAAAATGAATTTTTAACTCAGTCAAAAATGGAAATAATTCATAGTATCATGAATAGATCTAATAAATGAATGATATGAGGAGATAGAGATAGGGTATAATCATTGAAACCCTTTTGTATCATGACACTCATTTACTATGATTATTTTATTATAGTTAATAAAAATGTTTTTATTCCCCTGAAATTCACTATTTGGGTCCTTATTGAATATAAGTGCTAAATGATCATAATGTCTGCCATTTCATTATCTTGGTCATTTCATAACAAAAATATAGGTCTATATGAATCTCATAAATTTCATAACTTAAAGTGATAAATAATGAATAAAATGTCCATGTAAAATTTAAAAAAAAAATCATATGTTTTAGTTACAATAAAACAATGCATTAAATATATTAAATACATGACAATAAGGAACTATAGAAATGAGAGTGAAAAATGGGGTTAATGCTTCCACCACTAATGCCACAGTTAACCTAACAGTCCATAAAAAAAATTTAAACCTTCTAAAGGGAGATAAAAAATTTAAAGAGAAAATAATGGAGTACCTTTGAGATAATATAATTCATCAATTCAAATACTTGTAAGGGTGAATCACCTTTCTTGAATCTACAAACTAATATTTAAAGATGAATTAGACACCAAAATGGTAATTAAAATAAGTGACACAAAATCATACCTAATAACTCAGTGACCTTTGGGTAAAGGATTTTGTGTGATTATCTAAATTATGGTTATGTGAGGGCATAACTAGTCTACACCATAACAATATATAAACATTAACTTTTCACTCATGACAATAAGGTGTGATATCTAAATATAGAGTTAGGGTTGAAACATTTTAGAAAAAAAATAAATGCATCAACTTCAAATCCCAACAATGGGGTCAAAAATACATGGCCAAAACACATCCATGTAAAATAAATTAAATGTAAATAGGAAAGTAATCCAATCAACTTTACTCCTCTTGAAAAAAATGTTTCAATACAAGAATCACAAAAACTTCATTTATCAAGATTATATAAATTATAGATGAAATACAATATTTAATTATATCTCTTGGGAATATTTTCAAGGTCATTTTGATAATTAATTGGTACATCCTAACATTATGAATGCCATTTTCAACTACCTCAACACACTTACTACATATAGTTTTTCTACATATAGATTTTCCATTTATATATTTTATATAAATATCAATTTGTATTATTTGGGGAATTTCATTCCAATAAAATATCAACAAAATCATCACAAAAAATTACACTTGATGGGTCTCCTACAATGGGTTTTGGATCACATTTAGGGGACCATCAAAATTAGATAATGTTCAATAATCTACTACAAGACCATACAATGAAAATTATAGAAGTTAAAATATGGAAATAAAAGTAAAATTATCATCATGGAAGTTTGGAACTGATAGTAGTGATTTAGAAATAATAGGCTTTCTCATAATAATTGGAGTTTCATCCATATTTTTTGAAGATATAACATAAGAAAATTGTCCAATAGGGACTTAAATCCTTAATTTTTAGCTTCCTTGGAATACCTTTGAGATAATTTGATTCACCAATTCAAATACCTGTGAGAGTGAATTGCTTTTATTCAATTTACAAACTAATATTTGGAGATGAATTTGAATCTAAAATGGTAATTAAAATAAGTGACAAAAAATCATACCTAGTAACTCAGAGAACTCTTGAGAAATTATTTTATTAAAATTATGGTTATCTAAGGTCATAAGCATTCTAAACCATACCAATCTATAAACATTAACTTTTCATTCATGACAACAAGATGTGATACTGTAATATAGAGTCAAGGTTAAACATTTTGGCCAACAAATAAGTACTTCAACTTCAAATCCCAATAATGGGGTTGAAAATTATGTGGCCAAATCACATCCATCTAAAATCAATTAAATTTAAATAATAAATTAAGCCAAACAACTTTACTCCTCTTGAAAAAAATAATTCAATAAAAGAATCCTAGAAAATTTATTTATCAAGATTATAAAAATTATAGATGAAACACAAAATTAAATTATATCTCTTAGAAATATTTTCAAGGGAATTTTGATAATTAACTGGTACACCGAAATATAATCAATTCCATTTTCATCTACCTAAGAATATTTCCTATCTGGGTATGTGCATGGAGTTGGTGAAAAATTCTATGGACATAACTAACAACTCATACACATTATTACATAACACGTACACATTATTGACATAATGCATACCCATTATGGCTCAAAACACTCAAGCCATAATGCATATGCATTTTGGTATAAGGAACATGTACACGTTAATTTACCAATGGGAATGCTTACATGTTATATGAATGCATATACATTCCTATACTTAAAAGGAATGCTTGCACATTCCATAAAAATAAAACCAAAAAAACCAATGTTGTTCATCTCATTTCCTCTCCCATTTTTCTCTTTAGTATTCACATTTTTCCCTCCAATTCATTTTTTGCTCCCTCAAAGTATAAATCCTTAGTTTTTCTCCATCAGCATATAAATCATTATTTTTTCTCCAGCATTCATGAGATTGATGATGTTATTGTGAAGAATAGGTAATTTTTATGCATTAAACCATTTTTTGAATTTTTTTGTGAATGTATTTCATAGTTTAATTTGTAATTTTTCACCAACATGTCAACATTATTTGGATAACCCTCTGCCTAATCCTCCACCTACTCCTCTATCTAACCCTCCTCCCAACCCTCTACCTAACCCTTTGCCTAACACTCCTAACCCTCTATCTGACCCTCTTATAGTTCCACTAGATCTCTTAGGGAGTCAGGAAGATATAACTACTTATATAATAGAGAACAAAATTGAAATTAAGTTGATAATTAGGAGAATGAGGGAGCCCACTTCCATGAACACCCACCACACCTATTTGGCCAATACCCTAGAGTCAATATTAGGTCAAGTTAACTTGATAATGAGTCAAATTAATAGATAGATCTCATATAGGGATAATTATAGGGCTTACTATGCTAATGAATTATCAGCATATGAGGTGAAAAATAAATAAATAACAAAAGATCAAATTTGTGCCATATTTATCGAACCAACCACCAATGTACCATTTGTCATAATGACTAAACATTTCCTAGTCAATTGATGCCAACGCAATTTGATCAAAGCCAATTTTTGGGAGTGATGGTCGATGGTGTTTGATTATTCACCTTATAATAACCATGCGGTTCCTTTGAAATTTTTGAAAAAAATATACTATGAATTTCTTCTCAATCAAATTCTAAACTATTTTGATTATGGTGAGTTTCAGGGTTGAGGGAAAGGATTTACATAGGATTTATTAGGTGCATGTCATGTACCTAATCATCCCACAAGGATTCCTACCCAAAGGTTTCTTCATCTATATATTACCTCTGTGGTGAAGGAGGTTGTGGAGATAGATACTTTTCATGTGCTTAGTACACTTTCCAATATACTCATTCATCATATGAGTAGGATTTTAGAGATAAATACTTGAGATAATCAATTTAGTAGCCATACCTAACCCCACCCATGCATATCTTATGGTGTTATATGCACTGGACCTTCAGATGATGATGGTGGCACTTTATGTGACTTGGAGGATATGGTCTTGATTGATGAGTTTTGGGCACACACATTTGGTTTGGATACATTGGGACTCTCTACACACATGCAAGTATTTTTAATATAAATTTCATGTTAAATTTTTATGTTATATTTTAAAATTTAAAAGCTAAAAATTAGTTTACACATATAAATTTAATAATATATATGTATCTTTTTGGGTTCTAGGAGGAGATATTGCCTTCAACATCACTATTTAAATTTATTGAGGTAGGTAGTGGGCCAAACACTAGTACATCTATATGTGTTAGTATGACACCATATACATTTAAAGAGGTAAAATTTCAAGTGAATCTTATATACTCTAGATGTAAATTAATATATCTTAATTGCATCTTTAGTATATTTTGTGTAAGAAAATATAAAATACCTACTATAATTTTGTTTGACTTTTTACTGTTTAACATATTAACATGGCTTGGCATAGTGTTATAAAATCATCCTACATATAAACTTTTTTTTATTTTATTTCAACTTTAAAACTATGTTTTCTATAACCAAAATAGTTATTTAAATATTTTCTTGATATCCCATTATATGTAGTTCCTATAGTAGGTCAATCCCAATCAATAAGACTCAATGTGTGTGTGTGTGTGTGTGTGTGTGTGTGTGTGTGTGTGTGTGTGTGTGTGTGTGTGTGTGTGTGTGTGTGTGTGTGTGTAGAATTATTTTATAAAAGTTATTTGGTACAATATATTTGTATCAATCCCAATCGAGCATAACATTTCTTCATCAATATGCACACCACTAATTTATTTTAAATACTAGCCTCATAGCCAACCACTTAATTCCTTGTTAACCTAATCACATATAATGGTTCAATCTCTATGATTTATATCCAAAATGGTCATAGCTAGAAATTCAATTCCCATCAATTCCAACCAAGTGTAACAATTCCAGCTCTATCTATGGAGTTATAAATTTAGATGTCATAACCTCTCGATTCTATTATACCTAGTTAATTACAATTTCCAACTAGACTCTAAATATTTGTTTATGTAGAGAGGCAAGTCAATCCCACTTGGATATAGACCCTAAATCCTAATGGGGAATAGTGGGTTAATATATCCCCTATCTATCTCACTCCTATAATATTAAAAATATTTATATTTAATTAGAATTCACTTGATCCCACTTTTCCAATGTTATTGCTTCTTGTGCTTCATAGGATCTCAATAAAACATAATTAGTTTGGATTGATAATAACTCAATCATAATTGGGGATAGTCATTTGATCTTATTTGACAAGAGCTAGTATGCCCATATTTATTGGTATATTCATATAGAGTAAGACTTTATATCCCATTAGTTTTTTGGGAAAGCGTCAACTATAAACTATAGCCTATATGTATATGGCATAGGCTCTCTAACCATATATAAATATTGGACATCAAGCCCATATAGATAGATGGGGTTAAGTATTTTGTTACAACCTTTTACTTAGGGGTCCCCAAGACCTACTATATCTATCTGGGGGAGAGGACCTATCTATATCTATGCACTTTTGTCACTCAAGTGTCATGTTGACTATATAAGACTATAACACCTTTCATTAGGAATGTCCCTCGAAAATAAATATAGAGTGTCGACAAGACTATAACACCCTTTTTTGATGTCAACCTAGTTACACTATATACATATAGACCTTATTTTCCAAAAATTGAGGGAAATCTAAGGATATATATTTGACCTAATATCAGCTATAGGGAAACCAAAATCATGCACTTGTAAAGAAGACTGTCCACTCAATCTTATCTCTATAATATTTAGTTATATTTTTTGTATGTTTCTTTAGATTTTGATGAGACATATTTTATAAGGTTATAAACACTCTTAAAAGTATTGTATAGATATCCCCCATAAAATCAACCTATCACTCTAGGTGTCTTAACCTAATTAAAAATAATTTTACAAACTTCTTAATAAACACCTATACATGTTACTTGTCTTATCACAATGACTATTTTTAAGGGATTTTTTATCACACAAATACTCAGTTGGACTAAAAAGTAATGAATGTGTGTAATCAAACTATTCAAGGTGTTAACATGATTAAAATTTAAAAACAAATCAACTTAGACACCATAACTTATAGGACTACCCTCAACTATACCAGGTCACTACCTTAAGATAATTATGCCTAATGCCCTTAATTAGGTCAAAATATAGAATACACCTCAAAAAATATATACAAGCATCCAAACCAGTGTATATAGGTGTATCAATTATGTTCCAACACATAACTTGCATTCAGTGACTCATTTTCAAAAAATTCACAAAAAAATCCTCCCTCACTATCTTGTCATTCTCCCTCTTGAACCTAATATTTATTGCCTTCAGTGTCATGTTAAAAGTCATATTACACATGTCCACTTGTCACATTCATGCTTCCCATGACCTCATTAGATATTTTCATATCTTATACAAGACTAATTTTATTAGCAACTTGTTTAATCAAGAAATTACCCAAGATATTAATTATTAGGTTATTTGTTCAGCTAATGACTAGGGTACACACTACATGATTATGAGTCAAGAAAGACTCTAAAAGTGATGATGCAATGTCATCTACATAGCCACTCACTGAGGTATGTATATTAAATTATAATTTTGAATTGTAATATAATACTTTTGTTTTAAAAATTTTACTATATACTTAGTCAAATATAACTTATATGTACAAATTTATTATGTATGCAGGTTTATTATATGACATTTGACAATATGATTAGGAGGACTACTATGGTATCTCCTCGTGTTTCTTCATCATTTTAGTCTTTTAATATATCTAAACTAGGAATTGAGCTAGTCAAGCATCAATGAAAAATTGAGAATGACCATGAGATTGTAGTAAGTGCATGTTTAAATATATTTTTTATTATATTTTAAAATGAGTTTCTTAAATTTGTTTCATATATACATGTTAATTTCATATTAATGTTTGTAATTGAATAGGTTAGTCTACAAGAATGATTTAAGCGTAGTACCTGTATTCAAACCTTAGAGAAATCCAAGCCATTCAAGATATCTCCATCTATAAGTAGGGCATCTTAGGGAGAGTCTTTTTTTAGGGATGAAAAGAGAGGAAGACTATTTAATGATTAGGATTTTTTAAATGATGTACTTTTTTATATGCCTATATGTCAATGTATACATTTTTAGAATTATACATACATATATGATGTATTCACCTAACATTAGATACTATGTTGTTATACATGATGTAAATTTTTATATGACAATAAAGTAATACATGTATTATTGATATTATATGCCTGTATATGGCATTCCTACATGGTAGTCTTATTTTGTACATGAATATTTAATAAAACCAATGAATTAAGTATTTTTTAAATCAATCGTGTTTAGATTAATATAAATGATTGGTTTTCAAGTATTCTTAAGGATTACAAATGTAATCTTATTGAGAATAACTTTTTATGATAATGTTATAAATCAGATTGGTATAATAGAGCCTAAAGTTAGAAAGATTGACATTTCTTATTCTTAAATATATTTGTTTCTATAAGAATGCAAATGAAATAAGAAGTAAGTGGTGTTGAACCTATATTTTCATTAATTTAATCCTATACTAGTGATTGAATCAATATTAGATTGGTATTTGTTAGACACATAATCACTTGTCTCAGTTTTGAGTCTTGTGTGTAGAGTGGGATTAAGGTAAATAGAACCTTATAAGAAATAAAGAATATCAGTGATTGAATTTGAATTAGTTTTATATTATCATGGTCATATAAAGTTTATTTTAGGTCCAAAACTCTAATTTCTTAGTGGGATAAGCCTTATAAGGCAAAATCAAGGGAGCATATTGTTTTGAACATGTGGATTTTTTTATGGGTAGAATGATGACAATCATATTATCTATTAAATTTAGATGATGATATTTATAGAAAATATTAACTCTATATTCCTTTCTTAGTAATTTTTAAATATATTTCACAATTCAATTCCTGATAGGTCTATAACAAAAGATTATTATATTCGACTGGTTTAGACTAGGATGTGAAGATTGAATTCAACACAATCCTTTAGATCTGATCCTTAATGAATTTATTATATAACCTTGGTTTATAATATCATGTGAATATTAAATTTAATCACAAATGATATATGTAAATTTTAACCACACAATTAATCAATTCCTTTATTGATTTCTAAAGAGATTTAGACTCAAGTTTCCAAATTCTATTTTTAGGCTTTTACACCTAATTGACTCTCAATAGGTCACAATCATAATTTGAATCTTAAAAAAGCTAATAACTACTTTATCAAGGTCTTTTAAACATAATAAAGATGATCGAATCCTTGTACCAAGCTATAACATTTTAAAAAATTGAAAACTCACCTTTGACCTTTTAAAGCATTTTTTCCAAAAATGAGCATCTACATGAAGGTGAAAACATATTGGAGTTATTTGAAAACTATAGTATTATATCAGGTTAGAAAGCCTTTTTACATGTTCCTTAATTAATTCAAATTTTATTTTCCCCTATAAATGATCAAAAATTCAACTTTGATCTTTATGCCTTTGAGATTGCCTGTGGGGTTTCGAGCTTGTTTATGGGGTTTGCATGGAGTTCAGAGTTTAAACACTCCTAAAATGTGTTTTATAGAATTAAAACCATATTTTTATGCTTTTAAAATACTTACATAATATTGGATCCCATTTTTATAACTTAAACCTCCAAGAAACATGTATGCACCAATGATGACTATCATGAGTCATGAAGGGGACTATGTATAAATAGTGCACACTTCCAATTGTCAAATGACCTAAAAATTATTAAGGATAGGTAAAATAAGTCATTTTTACCAATAATACCATGTTTCAATGATTTTATATGTGTATTTTGGCCTATGGTCCTTTTTATCAAACTTTAGCTTGAGTTGCCAACATGCTTCCTACATGTCTAAACTTATCTTTCTTCAAACCTTTGATTGAAAACTTGAGTGTGATAAATTAAATATGGAAAATTAGGTTTAAAACATATTATTTTACAATTTTAGGACCTCTCTTAGGATTAAAATACTCATTATCACTCAAAATAGACAAAATCTTTGTGTGGTCTCTAATGGCTATCAATTGATTACAAGAGGTCTATGTAAGAACAACAAGTATATTCACATTTTTAGGACATTTAGGATTAAATTATAATATTTTTTGGTTCATAGATACCATTAATTTAAAATTTAAATCTTTTAATTGACTTTTATTTACCCAAAAATGGCCAATTCCTCTAAAGTAGGTTCCAATGTTGATCATGATTAGACATGGGATTTACTGTGTTAGAAATAGAGAATGGTTCCCCTTATCAAGAAATCTCAACAAGATGTTCATATAGGCATAGTATTTCATAATTATTCTATCCACCAAATTATGTTATTATATCATTTATATTCTGGCCTGTAGGCCCATTTTGCCAAAAGCTAGTGACATGCTGCTTGCTTGGTCAAGTTTTAAAACTATGTTTCATTTCTTTTGCCTTGGTTTTATCTAGAATAAAGTAAATGTGATTGGAATATGTCATTAACATTATATAAATTATTATACCCTTAATTTTTTTTCCTCTGCCTTGATACAACCCATGTATGGCCATAACTCAACAAAATCCATGGTGACTATGTACAAATAGTGATATAGGTGAAGGTTATGAGTTCTATGACAATAGATTGTTTTTTTTCCATAAGGTGTATTATTAAATTATTGAGATCAGATTTAAAAATTATTCCACCCTCTATACCAAGGTATAATATTGAAATATCCAAGGTGATGGGATGTAGATTTAATGGGAAAAGTCTCTAAATTATCCTTCTTAGTTCTAGTCTTGGCAAAGATCTCATTCAATTCTACTTCTTGCCTTCAAGGCTTCTCTGGTTCTTGGGATTAATATCCTCCATTAGTATATATCTATTATTTATATCTTAGGATCAATTATTGATATAATATACCTCTTTCATGACACATTCATTTCTAAACTCACAGCATTCAATCCATTCCCAAACTTCTTCTCTTGTTTTCACTAGCTTTTTATTGGGTTATTCTCTTAGGTCTCAAATACCAAATTTTAGTATAGGTATCAATGGTTAAAAAATTTATCTTGGTTGGTCTTAGTTGACCCTATCACATTTATCTTAACCTCTTCTAACTGCTCAAATATACTTCAACATTCAATTCTACATAGAAGGCTGATAAGGACAATCCTAGTCTTATAGACGTTTTCTATGAATTTACTCTTTTATTTGTCCAAATAATCATTATTTTAAATATTTTACAACATTTATATCCACCCTATATCTACTTATAAGTGTGTGTCAAGTTTCATGCCTTAACTCAACACCTAGAGAACACTTCCTTTGTAACCCATCTCTACATCAGGCTTACTTATCCCTTAAACACACCCATAGGTCCAAAAACAATATTGTATGGCACCATATCAATATAAAACAAATTTATTATATTTTATCACATCTAATTAGGTATTATTACAAATTTTTATCATTTTTCCACTTTTAAAACTCCGTAAAACATCAAAAACCTAATCTAGGGTTTCTCTTCCTCTATATAGGCCAGAGAGCTTATATAATTCAATTTATTGAGTTTAATAAGGTTTAAAAGGACCTAAATAGCACAAATAGGTCTTTTTATACCCCCTCTATCTATCCAACTTATTTATAGGCCTTTTTCAATCTGTCTAATACCCAAACACAACAAAATGTAGTGGAAGGTGTAACTTTTTGGTTGACTATGAAAGGTTCTTAAGGGACTATCTACTTTCAGTACATTATATACCTCACCTAGGAAATTATTATGATTTAAAAACTCATACTTTTTTCCATATTTCACCAACATACCAACCTATCATGTGATTATATCCACACATCCCTCCACTATACAATATATGAATGAAAATAGGGGTTTTAATGTACTTGCAAGATTTAAATAGTTTGAAAACAATTACCGACCATTATAAGGTTTAAAATCAACTTATATTTATATATAAACCCTTCCCCATGCTCATATTATACAAAATAAATGACCACCCATATCATATGAAATGAAACTTTCCATTTCTTGACATAAGAGAATGCAAAAGATATCAACTATGAAAACATGGTATTATCCCTAGGCTGACTGTGTATTCAATCATTTATAATTTAGACACCAATTTAATTAAAAATTTAAAACTATCTCATGGACACCACACTATTTTATATAAAGGATGCTCCTACATCAATATTTTTAAACACTTGGATCCATTTGGTCCATGATATCCCTTGGCCAAGCTTTGAAACCACTTTGACCACCTATACGTGGCCATTTAGGCCTAATTAGGACTAAATAGCCATATAATTATATTTTAATTTCTTTTAAACATCCAAAATTTCTCATATCTCATGAACAACAAACATCTCCCTTGCTAGTATCAAGATCCTTCCTTTACCTATAGGCATGAAATTTAGCCTAATTAGGCCTAGAAAGCCTAATAGGCTCCTTGACTGATTAGTATCCTCTTGAAAGATTTTTGACATTTGAAACACTTTTAAAATATTAAAAAAATATTTTAAACATCTTGAAACTAAATTCCAATGCCATTATCTTATAGCCATGTGTATATGGTTCACTTGGACTATTATGCCTATTAGACTTCTAAATGGCCTCCAACTAAAATTTTTACCTCTAGAATATGCAAGTGAAAATCCATAAATTAAGGCACATATATATAGGTAAAATAAACATTATAAAATTACCATGACATATAATTCCACCTGTAAATGCATTTTCACTATTGTTCAGCAACACGTAAACACTGACAACAAATGTTGTCAAAGTTGAAGCTACATTTCGATAACTCTATTTCTAGTGCTTGTTGGCTAGAAAATGACACTAATAATATATTTTTTTGGGTGTATAATTTACATTAATAGTTTTTTAGCCCCGCATATGGCCCTATCGACAAACCCACCATCCATTTTGGGCTCAAGAATGCCCTTCCCAATACAAGAAAGATGTTGATTTTTAGCCTAACTTCAGGCTGCATAAAACCAAAAATATAAGTCATATTTAAAAACCACAATATCATTATTTTATATGATAAATAATTTTATTTTCACCTCATATCTATTTTAAATCATCTTTAATATCAATCTATGGTAGAAGTTGTAGTAACAGGTCATAAAATGTAACTTTCTGGTAATGAATAGATAACTTGTTGACCTCCAACTAGCGTTTTTGCCTTCAAGACCCATAGGTACAAATGCATTTTTTTGAGAAAATTTATAAATTAAAATTTCATGTTTTCATATTATTTTGACATATAATTCTGCCTACAAGTGCATTTTTACTATTGTTCAGGAGCATAGAAACACTCACAACTAATGTTATCAAAGTTAAAGCTACGATATGAGAACACCATTTATGATGCTTGTTGGCTATAAATTGGCACTAAAAATACATTAAAAGAGGAATATAACATCTAGGATTAGGTTCTTATCCTCCCATCTAGCCTTTTTGACAAACCCACCACCCATTTTGGGCTCAAGAATGCCCTTACCAATTAAAAACAGATGTTGATTTTTAGCGTAACTTCAACCATGAATAAAACCAAAATTGTAAGTCATATATACTAACCATAAGATCCATCCTATTAATGTAAAATAACTATGTTTACACATAAATTATAGTATAAATCACTTCTAATATAAATTCATGGTAGAAGTTGCAGTAACAAGTCTTAAAATGTAACTTTTTTGGTAGTGAAGAGAGAACTTGTTGACCTCCAACTAGTCTTTTTCCCTCCAAGACCTAGAGGTGCAAATCCATGACTTTAATCACATATATATAGGAAAATTAAACATGATCCAATGACCTTGACATCTAATTCCACCCACAAGTGCATTATCACTATTGTTCAGAAGCACCTAAACACTGACAACAAATGTTGTCAAAGTTGAAGCTAAGGTTTGAGAATTCCATTTCCAGTGTGTGTTAGATAAAAATTGTCACTAAAATCACATCCAAATGGTTTCATAACATCAAAATTATTTGATAACATTTAACACTATGTTCTTTATCTCCCATATAGCTTGGTTGACAAACCCACACCCATTCTGGACTCAAGAATGCCCTTCCCAATACAAGAAAGATGTTGATTTGTAGCCTAACTTTAGGCATGCATAAAACCAAAATTTTTAGTCATATGGAAAAACTTTAAGATCCATAATATACATTGGAGATCCTTATAATTTCACCCTAGATATATTTTTAAACACCTTTAATATAAATCCATGGGATAAGTTACAGTAGTGGGTCCTAAAATACAACTTTTTCGCAGTGAAAAGACAACCTGTTGACCTCCAACTAGAATTTTTGCCTTTGGGACATTCAAGTGAAAATACATCACTTCAAGCATGTCTATTTAGGTTAATTACATGTGATCTAATAACCATGACATCTAATTCCACCTACACGTACATTTTCACTACTATTCAGGAATGCCATACTAATGAAAATATGCAAATCAATGAAAAGTGTGTTTGTTTTATGTGTAACATTAGTATGTAATGTCATTTGATTCAATTTTAATACATTTCATTTAGCTATAATCAACTTATATCATTATAAAAAAATACATTTATTTTATTTGAAGGATACAAAGAGAAACAGACTTGTCAGGAGTAATTATTCAGGGGCATAGAAACACCAAGTACTTTTAGTAAGCTTATCTTAGCTTCAAGAATATGAAATTATTTACTAATGGTCCCAAACATGTGAAGATGGCAGTTAATTTGGCACCATTAACCTATAAAAAAAATGTAAGTAAGTAATTAAAGATGAAATTTATGCATGTGATACCTACAAAATCTAAAACATTTTGTAAAATTAATCACATCTACATTTTACAAGTCAACACACATGCACATTTCAATCTAATGAACCACTTTGATCTGCCCTAATATTGATATTATCAAGAATAAATTCATGGTCTAACATAGGAAATTTCCATAGATTCCTATTTCTTGTCCTCCTAAGATATTTTTATAATTGAATATTAATTGCAAGAACCAAATTTGAATAGTGAAGTATCTTATTATGCATTTAAAAGTCTCCAATAACCATACATCTAAATTTGTTATAAGATATGGTCGAAGCCAAGTTCCAGTGACTACCAAAGACCTTGTGGGATAATCAATGTTTTATCTATTTATGAACAAGGAAGTTAATTTTTTATTTCCATGTAAACACTTACATAAGTAGTAATATGATCCCTTTTCATTTTCCTCATCTATAATAACAATAAAATCATGGCCTGCATCACAAAAAATAATTATTAATGACAATATGAAGATAAATAATGATAATAAATAGTATATAAATATTAATCTTCTACCTATTTGAAATAGATTAGGTATGTGGTTAAAATTATGTGATGGTGTCATATCTGTAAGTTACAATACTAGTAGACCCTGATATGTGTTGATTGAAATTTGATCTTTGGAACTCGAGTCATCCACCCACTCTTGTGACTCACACTAATTCCAAATAGATTCCATGCATGTGAATATTCCAATAACTTGAATTTGATCTATGAATTGAGTGGAGATCATTTGAACCCATTAGAGTCATACAATCCTCATAGCTTGCCAAGTCTTTTTTATCCATTAACCAAAAATGTCTATGAATAGTATAATTTTCTTGAGCACCATGACATATTTTCTCATTACACCATTCAACCATAGTTTTTGCATCAATAAAATTAATAACATGGTCAAACTTTAACTCCTCCATTGTAATGACTCATTTTACACATGCTCTATGACCATCATGTTTCATTTTTCCTTGGCTAGCTTTAGTGAAACTCCAAATATGTTCTAAACCAATGGTAATTTGCATCCAACACACCTAATAAAACATATGTTCATTCTATAATTATGATGTAAAATTACCTCACCAAATGTAATACTAACTGAAAGTAATATGTTATAAGTCAACTATCCATAAAACTTATCAAAATAACCTTGCACATACTCTGTATAATATGATCAGTCATCATTGATATAGAAATGGTACTCCCTTAATATTTTTTATATTCATCTATACTATCATGTGTATGCATTAATTCTATATGCACGAATGTGGCAGCTTGTGTTAAGCTGTAATACTATAATTGAACTTCCATTTGTGGTTTGAATGTGTAATTTCCAGCAAAGTCAACTACTAAAACAATAGAATCAATTGGAAATGTGTCCTTTCTTCGCTTTAAATGTTAATCCAATAATTTATCCCTATGTGTGGGCCTTACATACTCAAACAATTTTATCCATGAATTCAACCATAAATTATGAAACAAGTATTGATTTTGTAACAAGCTCACACACTTTAGACCTTTATTATCTTTTAGTTGATAAGTCATAGTTTTGTATTTTCTGAAACCAACTAATTCCTATCTAATTGCATTTTTAAACTCCTCATGGATACATTTTATTTATTTTATAAACCCACTATAAATTCTACAATTTCCATCCAAACATGATTTCTTATTAAAAAATTTGTCCATCTAGTCTTTCACAAAAAATATTTGGAATAAATTCTTTGGTAGAATTTGGAAAAAATTCTATGCCACACTCCTAAAAAATGTTATTAGTATGTAAAGTATAACAATTATGGATAAAAACATCATAGTGTATTGAAAATTCAACATTTTCCCTACAACAAGTGGTGTATGATTTATTTTTACATAAAAATGTTTATTCATCTAAACAAATATTTGACTAATATCAATTTGTGGATGTTTTTCCAAAAAAGAGTAAAATTATGTTTGAGTCATATCCAAGAAATGTTTCGGATGTGGTTCACAATTATGAGAACTAACTCTTCTTTTCATTACATCTCTGGCATTATGTGAAACTCTTGTATTTTCTTTCCAAAATTGTGCAAGTATAACAAATCATAACTTATAGCTTTGTCCTTTCATGGAATTCTACTAGAGAATGCCCAAAGCTCTTTGGTATTGGGTTCATTAAGTCTTTCACATCTTGAAATTGTTTTCATTAACTATTTTTTATTTATAGAAAGTGTTCAGCGTGTTTTTGAAATCAATCATTTTCCCCTATTTTATCACTTACTACACAAGTTATCATTATATGCTGGTCAACATTATAATTTTTTTTCATGATCTCAAGTGTATAGTATGATATGCATCATGTAGATTTTCAATAATTTCATTTTTTTCATTATCCATGTTATATTTTATTAGTCCTAATGTGTACATTATAAGTATCATCTTAAAAAAATTCATCAAAAAAATAAATAATTTACATTTTTGACTATCATAATCCAATCTATGAAAGAAACTATCCCAAATTTCTTGAGCCAATCTTATTGAATGGTAGTCAAACATTTTGTTATGCATTATTTTCAAAATATTTTCATCGACATCAATTAAGTACTTGTCTTTTATATGCATAATTCTTGGAGGTGTTGTTATTGGTGGAATTCATTGAGAGGGTGTTTCAAAATAATTATATGTTTCCTTGAAATTTTCTTCATTGTTTGTATCTTAATTATATGTTTCCATGAAATATTCTTCATTATTAATTTCATCATTATTTTTTTCCATTAAATTCTCTTAATTATTGGTGAGTAAAGTATCATGCATAGGCTATTCATCAACATAATCAAAAACTTTAAACTTTGAATGTGAACCTCCAACATTATCTAATTCATTATTGTAAATTTAATCATAATTCAATTCATTATTGTCAATTTTATCATAATTCAATTCATTATTTTTAGTTTCATCATTATAAAATTCATTATTTACAATTTCTTCATTATCTAAGGAATTTGGCTCATCGGGTTAGTGTTTTTACCTTGTCTAGAAAGAAATGTTGCATTTGTAACTTTTTTTTTTCTCTCGACTCTTTTAATTACTCCAGTGTTTTGTTCTTCAACTTTTTCCTCTTCCTTGAACATGAACTACAACCCATTTTACGAAAATCACCCAAGTACTTTAAAATGTGGGGTCCAAAAAAGCACTTCAAAATATACATAGAGAATATGTAGAGTGCACATATGGAATATTTGTGGGAATAGAAATCTTGATGTGGGAAAAAAATAGAATTTAAAAAGTGAGTTTTGTCTATACATCAAGGAATGCGTATGCGTTCCTTGAAGTATAGGAATATACTATAAAAATAAGTAAAAACACTCATATTCAATGCATAAATGTTGTATAATACTATAATATGATGCAATAAGAGTATAATATGATGCATAAATCCCTCATATAATGAAATAAGACTATCATATGTTGTAATAAGGCTATTTTATGATACAATAAGGCTCAATACGATGCAATAAGGCTTAATATGATGCAATAAGATTATCATATGATGCAATAAGATTACCATATGATGTAATAAGAATATCATACAATATAATATATCCCAAATGTGATGTTATAATACTATCATAACATGCAATAATAATATCATATGATGCAATAAGGCTAAATATGATTCATAAATCCCCAATATGATGCATAAATCCCCAATATGATGCATAAATCTCCCATATGATGTAATAAGACTCTTGATAAGACTATAAATAAATAATACTATCATATGATATAATAAGGCTCAATATGTAAGGTGTAATGAGCTAATTTTGCCCCAAATCCCATCATAGGTCCTTACAAAACTAGGTGAACAATGGGTTCACAAACTGGCACTAATCACATTCATGAATTTATGCATTTGTGATGAAATAAAGGAACTTAGGGGTTGTGTTTATTATAAAATGAGGATTTATGGTTAGGGGTTTTGTGTAACAGGTTTGTACAAGTGTATATGTCATGAAATTAGGGTCTAGTGGAATTGTACATGTTTAAGTGATAAAATTAGGGTTTACAATCAACATTTCATGAAATGTGAGCTAGTTTAGCCCCTTTAATCACATTGTAAACTCCAATTTAGGTTGAATGGGTTCAAATTGGCCATATTTACATTCATATTTGCATTTATAATTAAATTAGGGTTAGTTAAGCCTTAAATTTTGCATATATTGTATAATTGATTGGGCCATAAATTTGGTTTAAGGGCTCAATTTTGCCCAATTGACATCCCTAATTATAGTAATTGACTAATTGGTTCAATTCATGATATAATCCTACTTAATTTTGTCCTAAATCATTTATCATGCTATTAAATTTACGTCAAGAAGGGGTTAAAATTTTGCCTCCCATACCTCCTCGATTGAATGAATCAACTCTTTGGTTCATTGCATATATACGTGATGACATTTTAGGGTTAATTTCACTCCAAATAACATCATGTATACAATTTAAAATAGGTTCATACATGGATTATTTTTACCCTAATTACCCCTATAATTGAAACGTGTGCCACATGTGTACCTCATTCACCCAAAAGTGTTAAATCTATCAAAGATACATCAGGTCCTATAAGTTTCAGAGTTGATAATGCCTTGGGAGACCAAATATAATTACATATCACCATGTTTACCTCGTACATGTTTGAAAGTGTTAACACTATTAGAGGTGACATGTCCTAGAAGTTTTGAATAACTATTAGAGCCATATAAGGCTTTATCTAATTTAATGTCACCACATGTATCTTGTACACACATATAAGTGTTAAAGATCTAACTATCATGTCTTTGAAGCATCAAATTTATTAGAGGATCAAGATGCCCAATCTAATCAATGATTTCCATATGTAGGTCTAGTACACCTAGAGAAGTGTTAGATTTTTTAGATATATACATTATATATCCCAAAATCATCAAATATGTTAGTAACCAAGGATTCTTTATCTAATTATAAATGGCCATGTGTACTTATGTACACCAAGTGGCTGATTTGAATAGATAAAACTGATAAGTTGGGCCTGGCCCTAATATGTCAAGTCATAAAAAATACTCAATGATCCTATCTTCAATATGAAACACTTGGAAAAATATGAACACATCTCAGATGTTGTGAGGGACAAATATAGTCATTTGCAGACTATAATCTCTACATTTATTAGCTCACATGAGTTGAACTCATGATCTTTGATACCTAGACAGGTCTCATTACCTCCAACAAATCCAATTTAGTCCTATTAAAAAATATTGTATGTACATATAAGCCAAAAATGTTTAAATATTGGAATTGATCCCATTAACTCATGTATAGTGAATAGTTCACATGATCTGAGCCTCCAACTTGCCATTACTATATGGAAATTATCATGTAGAATACTTTAAGGTCCCATTTAATTTGTGTGAGCACTAAACATTATCAATTTTATATGTATGTATGTATTCAAATTATTTAGATCCCTTTACCTTAAATTACCTCTATATCTTAAAGTGCATTAATATTAATTCTTACATGCATGAGAGAACACAATTCAAAACTGGATTCCTCAACCTCAAATCCCAATCTAGAGAGAGAATTTTGAGATACTAATTTATTTTAGTCCACATCTTAAGTTTTAAGCTCACTATAATGAACTATGAAAAGTAGTATTCAATTATGATCAACCATGTATATGAGGTGAGAAGCATCATCCACATTAATAATTACTGGGTCACTCTACTCAGCATCATCCTTGAGGGGAAGTAGGTCTCAGATCTAGGGGACATTATCACCTTCAATGAATCTTGAATAAGCTCAATAGATTTTAATTTGGGGTATATTATACATATGTCATACATGGTCAATGATAGGTATATTCCACCCTATATTTATCAAGCATAGACATCCTATAATTTTTATGAACAAGGTCCCTAGTGTATTTAGATATTTTCTAAGTTATACATTCATCACTACAAGCACAAAATCTTAGAACAACATCATCACTAATGGATACATGTGACAATTTCAATTTTATTGAGCTAAAAAACATATCTTATATAAAAACAAATGTGTACCCTAATACCAAAATATCAAAATATAATAAAAATGTGTACCTTACCCATCATCCTACTTTCCAATCTAACTATCCAAATTACATAGTAAGGTATATAACTCTATAGTACTGATAAGAACCAAGAGTTGTCTAGCTTATTTTTGAGATTTCAGTTGTTACATCCATGGTGCACTTAGGATTATTCCCATGTCAAAGACATAGTCATGAAATGAGGTGGGAATGGAAGGTGTGGTTGACGGTTGTCTCATTGCAATGTAGGGGTAGATGAAGGAGATGTAGGGAATGGAGGATTAACCATATTTTCACAAGAGATCTTAATTTTAAGCAAAATTTGAACAATGTATTTGAACACATTAGGGGAATATTTAATAATTGTAACAATAGAAGGCTCTTGTTAGACATTCAATTGGGATCTCAAAGTGCACCTATTGAATTAAATGCATTGAGTAACCTTGAAGGAAACCTTAGTGACTTTATTCATCACATTTAGGATTTTTTTACGATAATCCAAGGCATGATTCATACGTATTGGGATCCATTAGATAGAATTATTGAAATAGATATCCAAGAGATGCACTATTAAATTAAGGGATCAATTCTTATTTCTACTTACACAAGATTATCTATACTACATAGTCCAATTCAATGGGTTAACCACTTAAACAAATTCATTCAACATTTATAAATAAAGGGGTCTAGTAAAACATATAAAAGAAATAACAAAAGGGTAAGATATAATTTTAGGCAAGTAGGATAATATTAATACTATAGTAGGGTATATTCTTTCTATACTATAAGAAATACAAAATTTGGATTTTTGTTGTTATTTCAAAACAATGCATACACGTTATATAATTCGTACACATTATATAATATGTTATATAATGCATACACATTATGCATTGTGTAAATTTTATATAATGCATACACTCTATTTGAATTTTAATTCTAAACTGAGCCTCTAGGCTTAGAAATGGCTTGGATTTCTGAGCCAAAGGCTTGTGACTATGCATCTATAGTTGAGACTGAAAGTTTATAAAAAAACCAACAAATTTCAACTTCAATTTCCAAATATGCTATGGATTTCAATATTAAAATTAAAAAAATTATTACCCTCGTGATGATCACATTGTCCTCTTTCCAAATATATGATTTTTATAATTTTTTGGGCTATTTTAAGGATTCAAACTATATTATTTTCTAACTACACCTTTTTAACACTACTACATGCCACACATATACATGCCTATTCATGTTTATGTAATGTTTTCTAGTTCCTCCAACTATGAGACAAATTATATTATAATAGACTAGGCATAATTCTACACAAATTCAAACAAAAAATGTTATTTTAATTTTTTTTAAGTAGTTAGGGGGCTGTAATGGCTGGCTATCCATTTTTTTGTTAGTTTTCAAGATTTACTTAATTTCAAAAACAATAAAAATATATTCATTGAAAAAAAATTTAAAAAAAATCTTAACACAATAGAATATCTTATCTAAATATTCACCAAAGTGTTTCAAAAAATATTTAATGATTCTCAAAAAATGGTGGGCCACATGGACATCTGTCTACTATGTTTTCTTATAAAAATAGGAGGTCCTCTCCAAAGTTTAGACATTTAAACTATTTATAATTAACCATTTTAAAAAAAACATAGTTTTGTGGAAACTAAACTTGAAATGATACAATTCATATTTTTATACCATCTTCAAATTTTGAGCGTAGCCATCTCAAATTATCTATATAAGTTCAAATTTATGAAATTTCATAAAAATCATGTTCACAAGCATGAAATTTTTCTCCCCCATATGTGTGCACTTACCCATATATAGTAATTCTATAAATAGAGTTTCCATTTATATATTTTATCTAAATGTAGATTTGTATAATTTGGGAAATTTAATTCCAATAAAATAGAAACAAACTTGTCAAAATAAATTACACTTGATGAGTCTCCTACCATGGGTTTTAGATCACATCTAGGGGAATATTAGAACTATAAAATGTTCAATAATCCACTCCAAGATGATTCAATGAACATCATAAAAGTTCAAATATGAAAATATAAATAAAATTATCATCATGAAACTTTGGAAATGATGGTAATGATTTATAAATAATAAGATCTTGCATAATAAGTGGAGTTTCATCCACATTTTTTCATTGATGTAACATTATTAATAATATATTTAGGATAAATAAGTGGTGGTGGTATAATAGTATGCATACACATTGGAATAGATGGTGTATTTAGAACATATATGTCCACTTCAAATTTTTTTCATATTTATAAACCCAAAATTAAATTCCTCTTGGTCACTTCTAATTTATGTAGCACCATTGTAACAAAAGCAATTTTTCCATTGCAATTATCAAGACAAAACCTAATCACCCATAACTAATCTCCTTATCAATAAAATACATATGCTCCCTAATAAAAACCAAGGGAGTTAAAGTTTTGACATAGATATTATGCTAAGAGGCTATCTCTTCACATAAATAATGCAAGACATCGTAGACTAAAGCATTGTATAGTGATTTAGATCCCAATAAGTTTATGCTCATAATTACTTTAGATGAACTTCTTTTGACATTTCCATGGGTTTGAAATAACTAATCAGTTTAAATATAAATTTCCACTCTTTCGCTTCATATAACCCCTCTTACACACACACACACACACACACACACACACACACACACACACACACACACACACACTATAAAATATGTTATATTATAAAAACTCAATTTATATATTTTGTTGAAAATATATAATATTATCTCCAAATAAGACATCACAGAGTGTGTTCAAGGGTGCCATAGCCCTGACCATATTGGGCACCATAATAGACTTCATTGCTACCTAGGACATCCCTAAGATTTCCTTTGACAACACGGTTTTAAAAAAAATTAAATGAATTTTTATGCATTTGAAGTATTATATAATGCCACATAACATGAAAATACATTGAGTTTTTTATTCATTTAAACTTCATGTGCATGAGAGGGTCAAACATGCACTTATATGTACATATTTAAAACTCTATGATGCTTCAATACATACTCAATTGATCACCATTATCATAACATATGAGCTAGATTACATCGAATACAAAATCTATCAAACATAAAAGTTTGGTAGGCATCAAATTAGAATTTATAATCACATATCACTAAGCATTAAATTTGGAGTTACATACAACACTTGGCATGGGACAAGACAATAAAGTAAATGGATTTTGTAATCATTATTAATTTGATTTATGTTGATGGTTTTCAAGTAATGTAAATGATTAATTTTGTATCTGTAATTCAAAATTAATTATAAATAGTCTAGGAACTATTTACATAAAAATTATACACATGAATCTCTCTTCTATTTTATAAAATGACATTCAAATGTAAGTTATTCATGATGTATTTATTGTTGTAATTTGAGCTAGTCATGGGCAATTTTTATATTAAACTAATTAACATTAATGTATATTTTATTTAGCAATAATGAATCTTTGTTCTAGTTATTAATGGTGAGTTTATTTGTCCATTGAAATCCTTTGGTTCATTTTGAAACAAAGGAATTTTTAAGCTTTCTAATTTAAGATCAAAATGATGACTTGCTAACTTAAATTTCAAAGTCTGACTATGAGATGCATTTCTTAGTAGATATTATTATAGATTAAGGTGCCAAAAAGTGAGTTGGAGAATAGTTCATCAATTTTTGTGGACAAGACTAGTTCTTTTTTAGCTGTATATCATGGCCTTATTGGTAGTTTTTTGTAATGCATAATAAGATGCATGTATTTACGCACTTGTAGTCAGTTGTAATTTATTTCTTCTTGTAGATGTTATAAACTCTTTATTTCATATTCCCAATTTGTTATTTCAGTATGGGATGAACAACCAATTTTAATATTATGGAAATTTATTTTATTTCTTTATTGTTTGTTCATTTATGAGCATAAATAATATATTATTTTATTTTCCTAATTAGCTTACTTTCATCCAAAAATTATTGAAAGTGTATATCTCTAACTATGGTTTGTAAATATGAGTTGTTTCATTTGAATAAGAATCAAAATAACAACAACTGCCATATGGTTGTGTAACATTGACTAAAATGTAGAATAAAATGTGGGAAGTGAAGATAAAGATAAGAAATCATAAAACCTTTTAACTATCCTATAATTCTATAAGAAACCCTATATAATCAGGAGGCGTTGGCCACAAATATAAGAAAAAAATAGAGATTGAAGAATTAATTAGGCCAACGAGTATTCCTCATTTAGCCAACAACTACCATACTTATTTATAAAATAGATTAGAGTTATTACTATATGTGTATTTGATTAAATGTTAAAATTTTAAATTAACAGATGAGAATTTTATAGAGAGAGATGTAATTCCTACTATTATAACTAATTGTTAGTAGTTGGTTTGAGAGATAAAAAGGAAAAAAAGAAAAAATTACTCATTATTCACTAATCCAAAAACCAATGTGTCATTTCTAATGTAAATCAAATGTTTCCCAATCCACTACTACCACCATATATTGATGATAGAGAATTTTTGGGACTAATGGTGGATGCTTTTTGATATCCCACCTTCTAACAATAATGAGGTTACTTCATCATTTTTAAGGAAATTTTATTACAATTTTAATATCCTAAATGAAATTCTTTATTAATTTTATTATTAAGAGTTTTAGGGCCAATAAAAAGGCTTTAAACATGACATGTTGGGTACATATCATGTGCCTAATCAACCTATGAGAGTCTCTATTAAATAACCACTTTAACTTGAGACAATCTCCTCTACAGTGAAGGATATTGTAGAGATTGATAGTTTACATGAACTTAAGGTAATTACTGACATCCTTATGTAATGTAGGAGCCAATTTTTCCATACTAATGCTTATGACAGTGGACATGGAGATGGTCCAACTAACACTGCTACTCGACCACACTAATGTAGATCCTCAGGTGTTGTATGTATTGGGCCTTTAAATTAGGATAATGATTTGATGTACAACATTTATGGTGGTGTTTCTAATTGGATATATGATATGGTTTCGAATGAATAATTTTTGAAACATACATTTGGTTTGGAAATATCACCTACACCTTTGCAAGTATCTTTTAAATTTGACATGTAATTTGTTTTTTTGGACCTATTAAATTATAAATAGTGTTTAAAAGATAATAATTATTTTACATATATATTAAAATAATCTATATGTAATTTCTTAGGTTGTAAAAGGAGATAATACCATATTTTTCTAGCTAGATTGTGAACTATCTTGTAGCTCATATATTTTTATAGCTACTTGGTTGATGTTTATATATATAGAAGTAATTTTTAATGTTATAAGTTGTCATTTATATAGATGCATGTAATGTTATATATATTCTCAATTAATTATGATATCTTGTTTGTTTCAATGTTTAACTCATTTTAACTCCTCCATCTATATGGATAGGAGTAAACATAGGCATTGATAATGTGATTTCATTTGTGAAACAACTTTTTGAGGTGCGAGAACTTGTAAACTATGTTAAGTGTAAATATAGATTTGTTTTAATAAATTTCCTAACATTATATTAATATGTTCACTTTCTATATTCCTTTAAGAATTAAATACATATACATACATACATAATCTGACCTTGTAGTAATTATTTTGTATAGAACTAATATTTGAATTCAATATGTTATAAAAACTCTACACATAGATATAATCATATCCTAAAATTATTTGATCATAAGGCACATGACATCAAAATAAGCCAATCACATCCTTCAATATTTATATCTCACTATGTCACTAATCATATGGAATGTGGTTGGACTTTAGTTGATTATGGATACTTTTTATAGATCACATCTATCCACCATATCTTCTTGTCATAGTATTGAGAAGCTATAGTAAGATTTTCAATTCCCAGCTAATGGATTCCTATTATAATTCTAAATAAGTAGTGATGGTGTAATTCATGGACATAAATTTGCATTAATTTTTTGTATTTGAATTTATGGAGAGGCATGGAAATTGAATGGATTCACCATGGAGTGACATTATGATAATTTTATGATGTGATGTATTAGTTCATTCTATTATATGCATATGGATGAGGTTTACTAAACAAATTAATTAGGTAATGTTACATAACAATCTCGTAGTTGTTATTATTTTGAGTCTTAGTCAAATGAAACAACTCATATTTATAGGCCATATTTAGAGATATACACATTTAAGAATTCTTGGATGAAAAATAGATAACTACCACTATCAATGGTTTGTGGTTGTTTAATTCAATATCAAGGGAACATAAAGTAGTCAAAATTATATTAAGTATGAAATGTGTTTCTAAATGTTTTATTGTTATTCAAAATAAATTTATAAACAACTACGAATATGAATGGCAAGTCATTAAAATTGATTTCTAAGTGGACTTGTATATAAAAATTGGCATGGTTCATTTTGTCAAATGCCATAGGTATTCTTGATATTCCTATGGTTGGATGATATAACCTTATCTCAATTCAAAAGGATTTATGCTTGTAGAAAATAGTCAAAACATTTACAATGGAATTGTGACAGTCTTTAATTATTTTTATCTATATAGATTTACTTCTTCTATTTACCACCACTTGAATATGAGTAAGGAATTTAATAAAATAACAATCCATTCAAAAATGTTTCATTTTATGAGGAGGCAAAAACTATCCACTCTAGTAAAAACATTTATACTTAAATCATTTAGTAAAAATATTTAAAGATTTTAACATGATAAATTAAAATAACTAATAAAAAAAATTAAATCTAAAAATAATTATAATTTTTTTTCATTTATTATAATTATTCTTATTAAATAAGTTTATTTATATTTTTTAATTTACGTGATTAAATTTTCTATTACAGATTTGACTCCTTAAGTTTTACGCCCCTAGAATACCTTTGAGATAAAATTCACCAATTCAAATACCTTTGATAGCGACTCACCTTTCTTGAATTTACCCTTCTGAATATATAAATTCATTTAAACACTTATAACACAATAGACATCAAAGATAGTCAGATATCAAATATGATAGATATCAATATGGAGGATGTTTTTCATTCAAGTCCATTAATCACATCAAACATTTAATGTACATCGAGTGGGAATACGTATTCATACCCCTTGATGTCAACTTCAATGAATACTTTGAATTAAGGTGGAGGTTTTTTACAATCCTCATTATAAATTATTAAAGCATTGGAGGAAAAAAAATCTCTTAATGAAAAGAACACCTTAAAGGCATCCAAATATGGGCTTGATTCATAATATGTCTTGCATAAACCTCTTGCATTAGAGGTATCATCTCAAATATTTCCACCACACTTTGTGTAACTAAAATTTACTAATTATGAGAAACATGAAGGGTGACCCTGATCATGACTGAGAAATGAAACTCCTTGCATTGAACAAGCTAAAGTATGGTGCCACTACATTAGTCTCAACTAATATAATTTTAATATCAATCCATCTTATAAATTTAATTTGAATGAACCAAAATGTGATACTAGTAAAATAATAAACATGGATGCACCACATTGAGCTGTATTATAGAATACACTATGAAAAGAAATTACTAGATTCAAAATATGTCCACCATATCTTCTTTTGGTAGTATTCAGCAGCTATAGCAAGATTTTCAATGCATAATTAATGGCTTCCTATCATAATTTTAGAAAACTAGTGATAGTATGCTTCATATACATAATGGTGTGTTATTTTCTTATATTTACATTTATGGAGAGGTAGGGAAATTGGATGGATGCACCTTGGAGTGACACTATGATAATTATATTGTGATGTATTAGTTCATTATTTTATATGCATATGGACAAGGTTTACTAAAAAAGTAATAATTCAATGCAATACACTCATCTAATAATTGTTGCTATTTTGAGTCTTAGTCAAACAAAATAACTCATATTAATAAGACATAGCTAGAGATCTACACTTTTATGAATTTCTGCATGAAACCTAGGTAACTAACACTATCAATGGTTTGTTATTGTTTAATTCAATTTTAGGGGCACATGAAGTATTCAAAATTATATTAAGTATGAAATATATTTTTGAACATTTGATTATAGTTCAAGTGGAGTATATAAAAAAATTTGAACATACATGCCAAGTTATTAAAATTGATATATAGGTGGACTTGTATACAAAAATTGGCATGGTTGATTTTGGTAAATGTTAGAGGGGTTATTTTTATTCCAATGGTTGGAGGATAGAAGATTATCTATATTTAAAGTGATTTAGACTTGTAGAAAATATTCAAAACATTTATAATGGAATTGTGATAATTTTTAAATCTTTTTATTAGTATGAATTTACTTCTTCTATTTATCACCACTTGAATATGAATAATGAATTTTGTAAAATAGCATTCCATTCAAAAATGTTTCATTTTATAAGGAGACAAAAGTTAACCACTCTGGAAAAACATTTAAATAAAAATTATTTAGTGAAAATATTTAAAGATTTAAACATGATAAATTAAAAAAAATAAAAAATATTTTTAAATCTAAAAATAATTACAAATTTTTATCATTTTTTCCATTATTTTTATTAATTAAGTTTATTTATATTTTTTAATTTACATGATTCAATTCTATAATAAGGATTTGAATTGTTAATTTTTAGCCCTCTTAGAATACTTTTGAGATAAAATTCACCAATTCAAATACCTATGATAGCAAGTTGCCTTTATTTAATTTGCACTTGTGATTCTATCAATTAATTTAAACACTTATAACACAATAGATGTATGACATGGCTAGACATCAAATATGATACAGACCAATACAAAGGTCATTCATCTTTCATGTCCATTGATCATATCAAACATTGAGTATACATCGAGTGGAAATACATATCCCCCTTGATGTCAACTTCAATTAATGCTTTCAACCAAGGTGGGGATTTTTCAAACTCCTCATTGCAAATGATTAAATTATTAGAGGAAAAAAATATCTCATTGAGAAGGACACCTAAAAGGAATCCAAATATGTGCTTGATTCACAATATGTCTTTCATAACCCTCTTGAATAAGAGGTATCATTCCAAGCCTTACAGCCACATTTGTGGCACTAAAATTTTATACTAATGATAACTATGAAGGGTGACCCTCAACATGATTGAGAAATGAAACTCCTTGAATTAAAAAAGCTAAAGTATGGGTTGACTACATTGGCCTCATCCAATAAAAAATTTAATATCAATCCATCTTAAAATTTAATCTAAAAGAACTAAAATGTCATACCAATCAACCAATGAAAATGGCATCACCACATTGAGATATATTATAGAATGCACTACCTAAAAAAACTAATAGAATCATAAAGCCTTTGGTACTTCTTATTAAGAAGTTGGCCTAGTGTCAACTCATATATCTCCCTACACCTTTAGAGGTTGATATGAGTAAACCTCTTCCATGGGGATATGATGAGAATGCATATTATGATTTCCACCAGGGCCATTTGCATTGTACTAATAGATGTTTTTCCTTGAGATATGAGCTTTAGGACTTATACGAGCCCTCAAAAATTACACTTGATGGGTCTCCTAAAATGGGTTTTGGATCACATCCAAGGGATCATAATAATTATAAAATGTTCAATAATATGCTACAAGACCAGATAATGAAAATTAAAGAAGTTCAAATATGGAAATATAAGTAGAATTATCATCATGGAAATTTATAACTTATGGTAATGGTGTATAAATAGACTCTTTCATAATATTAAGTAGAGTTTCAAGCACACTTTTTGAAGATGTAGCCTTAATAGTATATTAAGGAGAAATAAGTGGTGGACTTGGTATACTTGAGAATGCATCATCACTAAGCATAGTAGGCATATATGGAATAGATGGTGTCTTTGGAACACATGTCTACTTTAATTATATATCCAATTTCTAAACCCAAAATTCATCTTGGTCACTTTTAATTTTTTTAGTGAAATTGTAATAAAAGTAATTTTTCCATTGTAATCACCAAGATAAAATGTGATCACCCATAGTTGAAGCCCTTATCCAACAAATATAGATGCACCCTGATCAAACCAAGGGAGTTGTATTTTTGACATATAGATTATATGCTAAGAGGTTATCTCTTTACACAAAGAATGCAAGCCATCATACACTAAAACATTACATGGTGATTTAGATCCCAATCGATCTGCACCAATAATTACCTTAGATGAAATTATTTTATACTTATTTTGGCATTGTCAAGGGTTTGGAACTACTGGGTTTAACTATTAATTTATTCTCTTTCGCTTTACATAACCCTTCTTACCAATACATATATACATACATTATATGTCATGATGTGTGTGTGTGTGTGTGTTATCATAATATATATTTTATATTTTAATGTAATATACTTAAATTTATATTATATCATGTATAATATTATAATATTATATTACATTATATAATATATATTTTAATGTAATATATAAATATCATTTTAGTGTAGTAAATATATCACTTGCCTTGAATTTGACTTGACTATTCCAGAGGTGCATTTCCATTCAGAAATAGGTGGGAGTCCCCAATAAATTTGAAATTCAAAATTAGTTTACAACATGGTGTCCATATAGTTCCAACACATTTTTAATAGGAACACAAACTGCCAAGCATGTTTGACCAAACATATTCCTATTCTTACATATCCCTTGTATTTTATAAAAATAAACTTTAGAGCATAGATAGATCAAAACAAAGTGTGTTGTATATTATCCAAACTATTGATGATATTTTTTACTATCATTTATACAGATCTTTATTTTTAGGTATTTAATTTTAATAGTGTTAAATATATCTTTCTACTCTATCTAAAATGTGTGATTTATTTGTGTTGACTTGGCCCTTTTATTCATTGTTTAGTGATTTATGTTATGAAATTACTAAGATTTTGATAGTCTACCTATTGTTATGAAATGGATGAAATAAATAAATGGTGGAGATTATGGTTGTTTAGCACTTACTAATATTGATTATTGTTTATTTACTTGTGTGTTGAAAACCTTCATGTACCCAAATGATGAATGTTAGGGTGATTCAAGTTGACATTTTTTAGTAACTATAATCAAATAATCTTAGTAACTAATATATTTAATGGTTTCAAATTTGAAAAATTATATATAATCACCCAGACCAACCAAAAGGACTAGCTTATAACTTGACAAGGACCCATTGATGTCTAATGTCTCTTTCCATTTGGAATATGGTGAGATAGGACTAGATAATTTAAACAGAGTAATTATAGCATTGATTAGTATTATATATATAATACATAAGATTAAATTAGATATGGTGATATTAGTTTGACATAATTTACATTTTCATAGAAATTAATAATTAAGATAATTAATACAGTTTATGTTCCCATTGGATGTCAAAATACTTTTTGAGTAGCCTCATTGGTGGAAAAAATCCCAAGTAGTCACATCATAAGAAATAAATTCTTATTTAAGTACTTTGTGAGTGTGTTAAATTAATGTGAGATTAACATGATTTTATTTGATCAATTAATCTTGTGCTAAGGTGTCAATGTTGAATATCAAGACCATGTTATATTAATGTGATAGTGATTAAAATGGTGACATTTGAATAATTCATCTTGTGCCAAGGTGTTAATGATGGTATGCTGTAAATTTTAATAAATGGTTCAATCTTGATTGGAATGTTATCATTCAGGAGTGACAATGTTACCTATTTTTTAACATATAAATAGACTGAAGATTATTTGACATGTTTCAACATTAGTTTTATTATCTAAATGTAAAGGCTAAAACATCAAATAAAATGACAAATGACTTTGAACTAAATATGGTTTATTGGGGGATCAATATGAAAATACACATGAAGATCACCCTACCATAATGGTAGAGTTTTTATAACTGAAATAAACATCCACTCCATAAGATTAATGGTGATTTTATTATTTTGAGGGATTGTATTTTATATTTAGTAATTACTCTTTAAGGAGGCATACTTTTTCATATACAAAAGAGTCTCAATTTTAGGGAAATTGTGATAACAATCACGATATCACTGTAGACATAGAGAATATACTATTGTAAAATTGGATGCTGAAATTTTTGATAATGAAAATTGGATTTTGAAACCTAGCATGTAAAATTTGAAGCTCGACATGGAAAATTTTAAGCATGGAAAATGGAAATTATGTTATTGTGAGTCTTCTGAATAACTATAGATGTACAAGTTTACTATTGTAAAATTGTATGCTAAAACATTTTATGATCAAAATTGTATTTTAAATCCTAGCATAGAAAATTTGAATATCGACATGGAAAATTTGAACCATGGAAAATGAAAATTTTGCTTTCGAGAGCCTTTTATACAGCTATAGATATACAATTTTATGCATTTTTAACAAGTTTTAATAGTATTTTAGGTGAATTTATTATATGTAAATTATATTTTTTATTTCTATAACTCTACCCTCTCGTATTTCATCTCTTCTTGAATTTTTACTTAGTGCATTTCCAACATTATTTTTTGGCCTGGAATATCCTCATAGTCTTAGTCTTTTGTTTTACTTAGTCTTGTTGGTTACTGCCACCTAGGCTTGCACATTTTATTTTTTTCCCATAGAGACAAATCAGACTTGGGAGTTAGTTGAACTACCAAAAGGAAAAGAGGTTATAGGTTCAAGTGGGTGTATAAGACAAAAACCACTCTCGAAGGAAAGATAAAGAGGAATAAATCAAGACTTGTGCTTAAGGGATACATGCAAAGGCCAATACGTGATTATAATGTGATGTTTACACCTGTAGAAAGGATAGAAATAGTGAGGAAAATCATAGCCATTATTGATCAACACAAATTTATAATTGTGGATGTATAACAAAACACCAACACAAAATTTATAAGAAATGGTCTAAAAAAGTATAAATAAAACTTTAAAAAAATCATGACCTCAAAGTCATAATGGCCTTCATGTATTCAAAAAGTTATTTTAGGTATGTCTTGTTCACATTTTGAATATTATAATACCTAGAGTGAATATGTAATTTGATAAAATAAATAGGGCCATGTAATTCATCTATAAAATCATCAATTAATGTAATATGAATATTATCTTTGATGGTGTACTTTTTGAGTTCTCTATATTCTAGGCACATCCTCTAAGTGTCATCCTTCTTATGAACCAATACCACTAGGGAGGACTATTCACCTTGGATGTGTTTGATAATTTTTTCCTCCAACCTATCCTATATCATAATTTCAATTTCACTTTTATAAGCATAGGAATACATATACGTTTTGATTTTGGGTGGTATAATAGCTAGAATTGGTTTGATAGCATGATCATATGCTCCTCTTTATGGATGTTCTTTTCGCATGGTAACAAAAATTAAATAATGGTCATCTAACACCAATTATAATTTAATATAGGTAGACTCCTTGTTTGTTTTAGATTTTATGGAAAATAATCACAGAAAAATTACTTTTCACCTTTTTTGATCATATTCGTCATTTGGTGAAAACTAACCGATTGTGTATATTTAGAAAATAAACCATGTAGTTTAAATGTCCTTCCTTATAAATAAGTGAGCATGAATAGTTACTCAAAATTTAACTCAATTTTTCATAAAGTGGTGAGCCATTGTGATCCAAAACAAATGTTAGACCCATCCATGATAATATAAAACATAACATAATATAATAGGTAGTCTCTCATAGAAAGCATTATACTATGACATTTACTATAATAATTGACTATACCCCCACCTATAATTAGGATTTTAATTTTTGGAGATGGGTAAGTGAAATAGATCAATTGAATACCCAAGTTACTATTGATGAATTTGTATTTACCCTCAGAGTAAATAAATATCACCAAATTTGATTTCTTGAAGAAACCCACATCTTTAATATTTGTGGAGTACTAACACCTAAAAGTGCATTACAATAAATAGTAGGCTAAAAATATTCAAATTCATCCTCATGTCCTCCTAGACCTATACTTGAGGTATCTTTTGGTATGTGCATAGAGTTGGGGGATAATTCTATGGAAATATTTGGCAACATGATCACATTATTAAATAACATGATTGAATTATTTAATTAATTTGATTGCATTATTTAGTTAGTGTGATCTCATTATTTAAATTATGGCTTGGTAATTACCAAGCCATAACATGATCGCACTATTAAATAAAAAAATCACATTTTTTTAAATAATAACATGATTGTATTATTAACATGATTGTATTATTATTGATTTTAATAACATGACCTCATTAATAATCTGATCATGTTACCTATGCAACCAAAAAACTAGAAATAAAAATATCAATGAAAAATGCATCATTTTACATTTGAGCTTCCTTTGTTAACCTCGGATTATACGATATCATTTTAGGTGAGAGAGTCAAAACCTTACTATAATCTGATCTAAGAAGACACTAATCAATTATTCTACCATGTAGAAGAGGTAAGTACTAAAAATATACACTTGTTAACCCTAAATTTTAGTAATTTTTAGTTATTCTCATTATTTAATAATATTTTTTAATAATTTTAGTAATTTTTAATGGTAATTTATTTGTTTTGAATAGCCTATCCTGATATCCATCTTGTTCTTCTTCCTAACCCTCTTAATCCTTCAAAAAACCCTCTTGTTCTTCCTCCTATCCCTCCACCTAACCCTCCTATAGTTCCATAAAATCTCCTAGGAAGTCAAGATATTATAATTGACAACATTATGATAAATAAAATTTAAATTATAGAATTAATTGGGATTATGAGGGATACCACTTACACCAACACCCATTGCACCCATATAACCAATTCCCTAGAGACATTATTAGGTCAAATTGACTCTATAACAAGTCAAATTGATAGTTGGGATTCATAACGAGATAGTTTTAGGGCTTATTATACTAAAAAATTGTCAATACTTTAGGTCAAGAAAAAATAAATATAAAAAGCCTCTATTTCTACCTATTCATTGACCCAACCACTAATGCACCATTTCTATTAACTGCTAAATGTTTTGTAATCTATCATTTCCAACATAATTTAATCATAAACAATTTTTGGAACTGATGGTGGATGGTGTTTGATTATCCTCAATGTAATAACCATGAGGTCATGTTATATTTTTTGAGTAAACTCTACTTTGATTTTGTCCTTAATGATATTCTGAGTTATTTTGATTATAGCAAGTTTTCTAGTCAAGAGAAAGGATTTGCATTAAATTGACTAGGTGCACATCATGCATCTAATCACTCTACAAGGATTTGTATCCAAAAGCCACTTGAGCTTGAGATCTTGTCTATAGTCTAGTAGGTCATGGGGATCGACACTTTATATACTCTTAGTTCACTCACTGATACACTCATTTAACATATAAGTGGGATCTCATAGACTAATGCTAGAGATACACCACCTAGTTTGCATACCCAACCCCACCTTGTAGTTATTTTGGAGCTATGTGCACTAGACCTTGTGATGATGATGACATTGGTGGTTCATAGGTATTGGATAATATTCTTATGAGTTATGAGTTTTTGGTACTTAAATTTGGTGTGAAAACATTAGCCTACATAGATGTAGGTATATTTTATATAAATGTCATGCTAAATTTAAGTTATATTTGAAAATTTAATTTATCTAACTATTAATTTACATATATATTGAATAATATATATGTCATTTTTTATGTCCCAAAAGATGAAGGTACCTTCGTCACCACAGTTAAAATTTGTTGGATTTGATTTGACACAGCAATTGTTTACATTTTTAGATCTAGCTATTGGCCCTTCCACTAGTGAATCTATCTCTATTAAGATGACACATTTTACTTATATAGAGGTAAAATTTTGAGTTAATATTACACTTTATGTATATTTCGTCTATGCATATTTGCCTTTCAAGTTTAAGTTAAATTTATCTATTAGGTATCTTGATGCATAGGTCCTGACAAGCTTCCCTGAAATAGATAGAAACACACACTTACCTCTACTAGACACCTATTTTTTTAATCTTTACTTGTCCTTCTTTATCTTATATCTTAAACCTCTTTATCTATTTTATCACTTTCCATTTACTATGTCTTTCTTTTTCACTCTTACCTACTCAATGGATCTTAGGCCTCCTTGTTTTCACTTAATCCTCCTCTTCTTTAAGTCATTTTACTAATAAAATACCTCTACAATATTTACTTTTAACATTAACCTCCTCTTTTCATATTCTCTTTTCACATTCTCTCTCTTCATCCTTGTTCAATTCTTTACAATATTATTATGTGTTTTCATAGGTCTACATGCTACTTTGATTTTGTCCTTACATAATACTCATAAAATTATTTACGTACTCAATTAAATCCCATTTCATGAATCTAACCATTCTACAGAACCCCTAAGCTTCAACTCTTCACTTACATCCTCTTTCCACTTCGACACCTTCCTTTTACTAGCCCTTTTTTGAGGCAAACCTCTTTATTCTAAGTAAACTAAAAATATCCCAACCAAACCAAATCCAAATTAAGATACCCCTTTACATCACGTAGCTCCACAAAAACTTTCATAATTTAACTCTCTTTGGAGAACACCTAACTCAACACACCTTAGGACTAATTACGTCTCTTGAGCCTAATTCAAGTCTAATGACTATGAAATCATACCATACAAACTCAAATCAACATTAAAACATAAAAATAATATTATTCCTATATAAATTCATCTATATATAAAATTTAATGACTTTTCATTGTTTAAATCACTTGTTATCTCATTTTGTAGGTTAAAACCCTAACTTGTGTTGTTTCAGTCCTGCACCTAGCCAAGAGGATAATAAATAAGGTAGAATGACATTTTGACCCTTATTGAAGATTATAAGTCTTGAAATATATCTAACCTTACCCCATACATCTTCTCAAACTATTCCTCTTCCTTTCTCAATAATAAATCAGTCCCAACATGTAGTTTTACAGAATTTATGTACCGCTCCAACATGACCATGTCAAAAAATAGGATAAAATAAAACCTTAAGACCCTTGAACTTAATTTGAGAAAAATTAAAATAATAAAACACATGGAAAACAAATATCCCATAAAATTCATAATACCTTAAATCCTCAACTCTATTTCAAAAAACTCTATATTGTCTTTCTTTATAACTATGCAAACTATTAATTGTTACTAATTGGTTGTTTATAGTCTTCCCATGTGTTTTTAATTTTATAAATAGTATTGAGACTTTAAATATGTTTAAATTTATTACATAAGGATCCTCTATCCCTTCATCAAATTTCAATCATTTATAATGACACTTTAAACTAACTATGTTCTCCTCTTTTCGATTGTGCCTGAAGACAGAGTATTGAAACTTGGGATTCACCACAATGAACTTATAGAATATTTAATTGAATATTATCTAACTAGATATATGAACACACAAAGATTTATAATAAACTTCTATACACTTATTTACATTTTAATCTATCCAAATAATCTTTACAGTTAAGGAAAAAGTTATTTATATGTTTCATATTCCTTTTCTCTCCCTGACTTTTCCTTCTCAATGTGATACTATTATTTCCACCTCTTAATCTTCCACTCACACTTCCTACATGTATTATAAAATTTATATTACCTCCAACATGAAAACTAATTACTATTATTATTCATTTCACATTGCATGTCAGTTACACTTCTATAATTCAATCTTTGCATTCTTTTTTCATGATATGCATGTTGAAATACATTTTCATATATATCTTAGTTTACATTGAGAAAAAATTTCCCTACATATTTAAAACTTTATATATAATTAAGTGATACATTTTTTACATGAATATTTGATGTCTCAAGTAGACACTCCTCCATCACTATGAACTGACATAAACATAGGCATTGTTGCTACAATGCCATCTACATAGGTCCTGACAAAGGTATATATTAACTTGTAATTTTGAATTGTAAAAATATCCTTATTTTAATAATTTTACTACATACTTGGGGAAAATATGACTTATGTGAATTTATTGTGTATGCAGGTTTATCCTATGACATTTGATAGTCCTAGTTAGGATGTCTTACATGAGATGTGCTTTTTTGTATGCCTATATGTAAATTTATGCATTTTTGGTATTGTATATGGTTATATTAAATTCACCCAACATTATATATTATGTTGGTAGATGTAATTTTTTTTATTCCTATCATGGCAATCTATGTATTATTTACATTTTACACATGTACCTATATTGTATGCCTATCATAAAAATCTATCTAATTTATATTCATTTTTAATTTAAAATGATATTGTATAGTTTTGTTTTGATCTTCCAAACTATTATCTATCAAATATAATATTTAATGTTGTACACAAATGAGTATTAAAAAAATGTTATTTTCAATGCTATAAATCTTGAACCTTCCATATTTTTTTAAATTAATGTTTTTATTTGATTGTGTGTAATGGAAATGACAAATGACACTCTTATCTATTTTGTATTTTTCATCACCCATTTACAAATTTTAAATTGATCATTAACACAATTTGATTAAACGTAAAACCCATACCTAATCATTTTCAAACTTATATTATTCAAAGACACAAAATCATTCATAAATCCTTGCAAATTTCTCACTCAGATAATTATACCTATAATTTACCTGACATTTCACCTTCACCTACCTCTAATGACTTTTTGACTATATTTTATTGAAACTAGGCTTACTATTTTTATGCCTTTTATGATTCTTTCTCTTTTGTATTTTCACTCACCTCTTGAGTAATCTCTATCAATACCCCTATTGCATTCAACTCATTTTTGTGACCATGTACATGGTCTACTTCTTCATCTTTGTAGATTTATCTTTGCTAAAATGTCAAGATGAAATTATACATGACCTTGAGTATAATTTATTTAGTCTAATAAAATTAATCCTTACCAACTTTAAACAAAATATTCATTCATGAGACAATGATCCATGTTTGGTCAAAACCCTTTATCATCCATTAATACCACATAATGCACAGTTTGATTTTCTATTTTTAATAAGGATATGATTTTCCTATTCATATTATATAAGATAATGAAGAATTAAAACCTCACTTATCCACTCTTTTTCTCAACATAATTCAAAATCCACTCTAAAACAATCTTCTTTGAAATTAGTCAATTACTTATTAGGTATGCTTTTAACTAGTCACCAATCTCTCAAATTTACTCTCCTTATTTTGAAAAATATTAGTTAAGACACTTTGGATAGCTATTAGGAAAACTAATGGATTTATTTATGTGTCAAAACATACAGTAAATTAACCAACTATACCTCTCTAAGAGATTGAGCTCTCATTCTCAAATTCTATCTTTTTAAGTTTCTAGGTCTGTAGACCTAATTGTTGATCGATTAGGTCAATTTATTAAACTAGAGTTTTTAGCTCTTAAAAAAATATATTTTAGTAGTATTTTATAAATTATAACATGTTTAAATCCTTACCTAGGTTTATATAAATCAAATCAACCAAAAACTCATCTTACCTTATGCACAACTATCTCAAAAATGGTCTTCTACAGGTGTACATAAAAATAGTCCTCAGTACCTACAATTTCAAACCTATTTTCAACCTAATAATACTTATAATAAGTCATAAGATCCATTAAAAAAAAATTCACAAATATTAAAACCTTATTATTCAATTTTTTGAGTTTTAGAGGTGTTTTACGCATGAAACCATTACTTCAGATTTACTCATAATTTCTACAAGCTAAGAGCTTAGCAAAACTATTATTTTGATGCTTCCTTACCAAAAAATGACACTAAAAACACATATAATTGGGTAGAATAATTTTTATTATTAGGTTATTATCCTCCCATTAGAAATGATCGACAAACCCACTACCCATTCTAGCCTCAAGAATGCCCTTCCTAATACAAGAAAAATATAATTTTTAGCCTAAATTCAAACACGTGTAAAATGAAACTTTTAATCATTTACATGAATTGTTAGATCCTTCCTATTAATATTTTATCCCTATAATTTCACCCTACGTAACTCAAGTGTAACATTTGAGAGCAATTTATTGGAAAAGTTACAATGATGGGTCCAAAAATATAACTTTTTGGCATTGAACAAGCAACTTCTTGAGCTCCAATTGCCATTTCTACCTCTTAGACCTCCACCTAAAAATACATCACTTAAATCATGTCCAGGTAATAAAAATACATGTTATCATACTTCCAAAATTTTCAAATCCACTTGAAAGCACATTTTCACTACCATTCTAGAGCATGGAAACACTAAAAACAAATGTTGTTAAAGTTTAAGTTGTAGTTGTAAAAATATATTTTTGATGATTATTGACTAAAAATTTACATTTAAAACATTTATAATGGATTATATCATCTAGGACTTGGATATTGGCCTCCCATCAGGCCCGATTGATAAACACACCACCCATTTTAGCCTTAAGAACACCTTTCCTAATACAAAAAATGTAATTTTTTAGCCTAAGTCCAAAAAAATGAAACTTGTAAGACATTTTTTTGAAACATAAAATATATACCATGACTATTTATGCCCTATAATATCACTCCAAATCACTCAAGTTTAACATTAGAGAGAAATCCATTGGATAAGTTGCAGTGAGGGATCTAAAAATGTAACTTTTTGGCATTGAACAAGCAACTTCTTGAGTTCCAACTACCATTTCTACCTCTAGGACTCCACATGAGAATATAATTATTTTATAACATCTACATATGAAAATTACAAGTTATCACAATGGCATGAAATTCAAATACACCCAAAAGTTAATTTTCACTAACATTTCAGAGTTCTTAAACACTAATTGCAAATGTTTTCAAAGTTTAAATTTTGGTTATAAAACTATGGTTTTTATGCTCATTGAGTAATAAATAACACTAAAAAAATATTAATGTGGGTGGATAACATTTAGGACCAAGTTATTGGCCTCCCAACAGGCCCGATCGACAAACCCACTACCCATTTCAGCCTCAAGAATGCCCTTCCCAATACAAGAAAAATGCATTTTTTATCATAAGTTTAAACACACATAAAAACATATAAGTCATTTCCATAAACTATTAAATCCATTTCTTACATTTTTAATCACTCTAATAACATAATGAATCACTCAGGTGTAACCTTATATATAAATTTGTTGGACAAGTTGCAATGATGGGTCCAAAAATGCAACATTTTGGCATTGAACAAGAAATATCTTGAGTTCCAACTACCATATCTACCTCTAGGATATCCAAATAAGAATATATAACTTATATCATGTCTATATAGGCAAATAAAAATTTATCACAATGTTAAATATTTCAAATCCACCTAGAAGTGCAATTTCAATATCGTTCTAGAGCACAAAAACACTAACAATAAATGTTGTCAAAGTTTAAGTTGTGGTTCCAAAACTATCGTTATGATGCTTCTTGACAAAAAAATGACACTACCAACACATCTAGTGGAGTGGATAACATCTAATATAAGGTTTCTTGTCTTACCATCAGTATTGATCAACAAACCCACCACCCTTTCTAGCTTCAAGAACTCCCTTCCCAATACAAGAAAAATATAGTTTTTAGCCTAAGTTTACACACACGTAAAATGAAACTTATAAGTCATTTCCATGAACTATCAGATCCATTCCCTACATATTTAATCCATATAATCATAACCTAGATCACTGAATTTGAACCTTTGAGATCAATACATTGGATAAGTTGCAGTGAGGGGTCCAAAAAGATAACTTTTTGGCATTGAACAACAAAATTCTTGAGCTCCAACTTCCATTTTTAACTTTGGGAACTCCACCTAAGAATATATCACTTTGATCACATCCAACCTAATCTTATATTGTCTTGAAGAATATATAATTACCTACTGATATTACCAACCACATGAAGGTGAATGATAATCTAGCACCACTAACCTACAAAAAATTGTTAGTAAGTGATTAAAAATGAAATTCATATGTACTACCTATAAAATTAAAAAAATTGGGAAAATTGATTACATATACATTTCAAAATTCAACATACCTATGTATTTAAATCCAATGAACCACTAGGATATGCTCTAACCTTGATAGTATCAAGAATAGCTTCATGGTCTGACTCCCAAACTTTTCATAGTTTTTTGTTTAATGGCCTCCCATGATGTTTTTGTAATATAATATTAGTTACAATAATAAAATTTTAATAGTGCATTATCTTCATGTACATTTCAAGTTCTTCAAAAAACCATTGATATGAATATTTCATAAGATATCATCAAAACTAAATTCTAGTGACTACTAATGACCTAATGGGATAGTTAATGCTTTCTCCATCTATAACTAGGGAAGTCAATTTTATCTTTCTCTCTACACACTAAAACAAGCATTAATTAGTTCCCTCTTCATTTTCCTCATATTTAATAACTATAAAAACATTCCCTATATCATAAAAACCCATTTTTACAACAATAAAAAGATATATAATGAGAATAAATTACACATAATGAAAAATATTCTACCTCGCTATAGTAGATCAAATACATGGTCAAATGAATCTAATGATGTCATATTTTTAAGTTGTAATGTTTTTGGAACCTTATATGTGTTAATTAGAATTAGAGGTTTGTAACTCCAATCATCCACCTACTCTTGTCATTCACAGTCATTCTAAACAAAGTCCATGCATGTAGAAAACAAACATGCCAAGTGTCCTATATGAATAGGACAAAAACTTTCATTTGAGGTATGAAATGAGTGGACGTCACTTGAACCCCTTAGAGTCATACAATCCCCATGCTTTTCCAAGTGTTATTCCTCTATTAATTAGAAATGTCTATGAATAGTATAATTAGGTTGAGCACCATGACCCACATTCTCGTTACACCATTTAACCATGGATACTGCATTTGTCAAATAATCACACTCTTCAAATTTTAACTCCTCCCTTAAAATATCTCTTTTCACACATGCTCCAGCACTATCATGATCTATTTTTCCATGGCTAGCCTTGATGAAACTCCAAAATTTTACTCCACCAATGGTAATGTGCATCTTGCTCAACCAATAAAACATCCATGTATTTTTGAATTGTGATGTATAATTATCTAACCAAATGTAATGTTGATTGAATGTAATGTTCCTTTGACTCAACTATTCATAGAACTTCTAGAAACAACCTTTCACATACTCTAAACAATGTGATCGGTCATTTCTGATATAAAAATGGTACTCCCTTAATATTTTCCATTATTACTTTATACTCTCAGGTGCATGTATGAATGTTATATGCACAAATATGGAAACCTGTGATGAGTTGTAATATTGTGATTGAACTTCTATTTGGAGTTTGAATGTGTATTTTTTAGCAAAGTCAACTATTTAAATAATCAAACCAAGTGGGAATGTATCCTTCATTATCTTCAAATGTTCATCCAAACATATAGCCTATTATGTGTGCCTTGCATACTCATAAATAAAATTTCCCTAAATTTGACCAAAATTTTGGAAATAGGCATCTTTTTGTAACAAGCTCACACCTTTTAGATTCTTTACCATTTTTATTTGATAAGTCACTGATTTATAATTGCTTCAACTAAATAATTCATGTCCAATTGTAGTTGTAATCTCTTCATGGATACATTTTTTTAATTTTGGCAATCCACCACAAATGTTGTAATTTTCATTTAAACAATATTTCTTATAAAATAATTATACATCTACTATTTTTTTTAAGTTAGTTGGAATCAAATACATTGATGATTTTGGTGGATATTCAATGGCATACTCTTGTAAAATGTTGATACTATGAAAAGTATAATGAATATGACAAAAAATTATAGTGAATTAAAAATTCAACATGTTGCCTACAACAAGAAGTGTGTGTGTGATTTAATTTTACATAAAAAGGTTTGGCCATCTCAAAATATCTTTGATAAATAAAAATTTCTGGATGTATTTCCAAATATTTAGAGTACAATTAGAATTTATTCATATCTAATAAATGTTTCAAATGAAGTTCACGGTTATAAGAACCAAATCTTCCTTTTACTACATCTCTTGCATTAGGAGAAAATCTTGTATTATCTTTCCAAAATTGATCAAGTAACTATTTGAGAGTATTGAATATAGCCTTGTCCTTTCATAGAAATCTACTAGAGAATTCCTAGAGCTCACTAGTATTAGGCTCATTAAGTATCTCATGTCTTTCAATTACTTTCATTAATATTGTTTTTATATTATGTGTTTAGCTTGTTTTTTAAACCATTCATTTTTTCCATGTTTGGTCACTTACTGTACAAGTTGTAAGTATACATTACACAACATTATAATCTTGGGTGAGTGATTTTGGGCCTATAGTATGATATCCATCATGTGGATTTTTAATAATTTCATTATTTTAATCATCCATGTTAGATGTTCTTAGTCCTAATTCATACATTATAGGTCTCATCTTAATCAATTTTATCAATGAAACAAATAATTGACATCTTTGACTATCATAATCCAAATTATGAAAGAATGTATCCAAAATTTATTGAAGCATTATTCTTGAATGATGATCAGAAATTTTATTAGACATTGGTTCTAAAATATTTTCAATGACTTCAATTAAATACTTATCTTTTTTATGCACAATTGTTGGAGGTATTATTAATGGTGGAATTTGTTGAGAAGGTGTTTCAAAATAGTTACTACTTTCATTATTTAGAGGTGGAATGACATTTTATTTATTTTTTATTTCCTCATTATATGTTTCCACAAAATTTTCTTAATGGTTAATTTCATCATTATTTGTTCCCATCAAATTTTATTCATTCATGGGGGGTGAAGCATCATACATAGACTCATCATAGACAAAATAAAAACTTGGAACTTTAAATGTAAACTAACAACATTATCTAATTAATTATCATCAATTTCATTATTGTTCATTACATTATGGTCAAATTCATCATTATTTAATTCATTATTGTCAATTGGTTTATTATCTATGGCATTTGGTTCATCAAGATTAGGGTTTGTACCTTATCTACCAAATTTTCTTTGCAATTGTATCTTGTTTTTCTTGCTCAAATATTTTAATTCCTCTCATATTTTATTCTTAAATATATTCATCTTCCTTTAACATTATATATCACCCATCAATTATAATTGATAGATTTTCAAAGGTGGGGTCAAAAGTACATACATATAATAGATCCCATAGAAGTATGCATATAATGTTTGTGGGGACAAAATTCTTGATTTGGGTTAAAAATAGATGTTGAAAAATGAGATTAGTCTATAATAATAACATGATTGTGCTATATAAAGCTACTCCATTACTCAATAATCCAATCATGTTATTAAATAATGTGATCCCATTATTCTTGATACTAGGTTCTACTTCAACATACATATTAAGAATCAAGTTTTGTGTATATTAAGAGTAATGTGATCATGTTATTATTAATAATTAGTTTTGGTTAAACATAGACATTGAGAAATATTTTTTTATATATTAATAATAATGTGATCGCATTATTAAATAATGCACTTGTGTTATACTTAAGATAGATTAGGGATTATGGATTATGGATTAAGGCATTAATTCACAAGGTTTAGGGAATAGGGATAAACGAATAGGTATTAAAATTTATGTTTTAGGGATTATGGCATGTAGGGTTTAGTTTTAAGGTTTTATATAAGGTATAATCACTCTATGCCATGTGTGAACCTAATTTTTACTACAAAATATGTTAATTGTGACTAAATGAATTAGTAAATAGGGAAAGTTTATGTTTACAATTTAGGGTATAGTGTTTAGGGTTGATAATTTAGAGCTTAGATTTAGGGTACATAGGGTCAATAAAAAAGAGAATTATTAGTATAAATGATGTTAATTTGGGCTAAAATTATTAGTTTAGGGTTTAAAGAATTTCTATTTATGGTTTAAAGTTTATGGATTAGGAACTTTAAGGATTAGGGATTGGGGTATAGGTTTTAAGGTATATAAGGTATAATTGTGAAGGTGATTAGGGAAAATTGAAGCTGATAAACCCATAAATCACATGTTATAGTCATGCTATTAGGTTGAAAGGGCTCACAATAGCGCCAATTTACTTCAGATGTACAACTATATTGGTATTCAAAAGGCTAAGTTTTGGCCATAGGTTTAAAAAATGCATTTTAAGACATCTCATGATAAAATTAGTTGTATCATAAGGCATGTATGTTTATGGCATGTAATGGGCATTAAGGCATAAGGATTTTAATTTACATTTTAAGGATTAGTGATTAGGGCATAAGGTTTAGGTTTAAGGACATGTATATAATTTCTAAGAGCTTTATGCCATGTGAATCTAATTCTTACTACAAAGGAAGATAATTGGGACTAAATCGATTGGTAAATAGGGAAATTTTATGGTTTAAAATTTAGAGTATAGTATTTGGGGTTTACGGTTTAGGGATTACATTTTAACATATATATGGTTTAGGGTACATAGGGTTAATTAAAAAGATATTTGAGGACAAATTGAATCACTTAGACATATTTATGACTATAGAAAGTGATTTTGGGTTGTCATAACACCACATGTAATTGTGTAAATTGAGTGAATTAGTCAAATGGGGTAATCAGTCATGTGATTTAGGCCAAACTAAGCCTTGTGAACTTAAATCTTAGTCTAAATGATGTTAATTTAGGCTAAAATGATTGGTTAAAGGTTTAAAGAGTTTATAGTTTAGGGATTAGGAACATTAAGGAGTAGGGATTGGGATATATGTTTCAAGGTATATAAATTACAATCATGAAGGTGATTGGGGTAAATTTGAGCTCCTTAAATCTATATTTATGAGTAAAGAATGTGATATTGAGCTCAATTAACCCCCATGCATCATAGATTGAGCTAATTCAGTAAATTATGGCTTAATGAGTGTTGTGATTTTGATCAATTTCATCCCTATGAATCTAATTCTTATTATATATAAAGTATTTTAATTAAGGTTAAATTTATTGGTGTAGGGTTTACCATCTACAATTTAAAAGGTTTCGGTTTAAGGGATTATGGCTTAGGGTTTAAAGTAAATGGTAAATAGTTTAGGGTTTAAGTAAAATGTTACAAGGTTTAAGGTTTAATATATCAGATATAAGATCCAATAACTAAGGTAATTGAAGAAAATTTCAGCTACTTGTTCACCTATTTATGACAATTAATTTCATGTCTGCATTTTTGATAAAAGTAGGGTTAGTTAAGTCATGTACATGTTGTATACATATTATACAATCGATTGAGCAATAAATTTGGTTTAAGGGATCAATTTTTCCCAAATCATACCCCTAATTAGACAAATTGACTAATTGGATCAATTCATGATAGAATAAAAAAATGTTTTGCCCTAAATCATATCTTGTTCTTGAAGGGGTTCAAATTAGTCTCAAATACCTCCTATATTAAAAGAATCAAATCTTTGGTTAACTATATATGACATGACATTAGGGTTAATTTAACTCCAAATCACATCATATATAATTTAAAATAGGTCCATGTGGCTCAATTTGACCCTAACTACCTCCATAATTTAACTAATTGACATTTTTATTCATTAGATGATGACTTTAAGTTTATTGAGCTCTAGTCCACCTTTTATACATGTAAAATTTGCATATAAGTAAATATTGTTTCTTTCATTCAATTGATCTAATGAGATTGAAGATGAAAAACACCCAAATCAAATTTTACACTCTTGAAATTCGGTTGAATGGGATTGAAATAGCCCTAATTTACTTCAGATGCACAGATAGATTGGTATTCCAAAGGCTAAGTTTTGGCCATGGGTTTAAAAAATGCATTTTATTACATTTCATGATAAAATAAATTATATATTAAAGCATGTATGTTTGTGGCATGTAGTGGGCATTAGGTCATAGGGTTTACAATTTGTGTTTTAGGGATTATGGATTAAGGATCGATATAGAATGTGTAATTGCTCTATGCCCTATAAACCTAATTCTTATAAAAAAGGAAGTTAATTGGGACTAAATTGATTGGTAAATGAAGAAATTTTATGGTTTAGAATTTAGGGTATAGTGTTTAGGGTTTAGGATTTAGGGATTAGGTTTTAATTTATATATGGTTTAGGGTACATAGGGTTAATCGCAAAGATAATTGAGGAGAAATTAAATCACTTAAACCTATTTGTGACTATAGAAAGTGATTTTGGGTTGTCATTAAACCCCATGTCATTGTGAAAATTTAGTGAATTAGTCAAATGGGATAATTATTCATGTGATTTAGGCCAAATTAAGCCCTATGAACTTAAATACTAATCTAAATGATGTTAATTTGGGCAAAATTGATTGGTTAAAGTTTTAAAGAGTTTATATTTAAGGTTTAGAGTTTAGGGATTTTATGGATTAGGGATTATGTTATAAGTCTTAGGATATATAAGGTATAATTATGATGGTGATTGGGGAAAATTATAGGTCCTAGAACCTAGATCTCTAAGTAAAGAATGTGATTTTGGGCTCAATTATCCCCCACATCATCACATATTGAGCCAGTTAAGTCAGTTTTTGTAATGAGTGATGTAATTTTGACCAATTTCATCCCTCTAAACCTAATTCTTACTACATATAAAAGATATTAATGTGGGTTAAATTTAAAGGTGTAGGGTTTAAGATCTACAATTTAAAGGTTTTTGGGTTAAGGGTTTAAGGTAAATGGTATAGGTTTTAGGATTTAAGTTAAATGGTACAAGTTTTAGGGTCTAATATATCGAATATAGGTTCCAATCACTAAGGTAATTAAAGAAACTTTGATCTACTTTTAGACCTATTTGTGATAATTACCTTCATGTATGTAGTTCTGATAAAAGTAAGGTCAGTTAAGTCATACGTGTTAAACAATTGATTGAGCCATAAATTTGGTTTATATTCTCAATTTTGACCAAATCACACCATTTGAATAATTTGATTGTTTCATGAAAGATTCAAATAGAATTTTTCCCCAAATCATGTATATCTCTTGAAAGGGTTCAAATTGGCCTCAAATGCCTCTCAGATTAAATGAATCAAGTCTTTGGTTAATTATATATGACATGACATTATGGTTATTTTCATTCTAAATCACGTTGAATATACAATTTGAAATATATTCACATGGCTCATTTTAACCCTAATTACTTCCATAATTAAACTAATCAACATTTTCATTAATTAGTTGATGACTTCATGTTTATTGAGCTCAAAACCACATTTTATACATGTATAACTTGTATATAAATAAATTATATTTATTTTTTTCAATTGAGATAATCAAATTGGAGTTTATCAACCCTTAAATGACATTTTATATTCATGCAATTAGGTTAAAGGGGCTCAAAATAGCCCCAATTAACTTTAGATGCACAACTAGATTGGTACTCCAAAGGATATGTTTTGGTCATAGTTTCAAAAAATGCATTTTATGACACCTAATGATAAAATAAGTTATATCATAAAATGTATAATGAGTTATACCTTAAAAATAAGTAATTATAAGTGGACAAGTCCACATATTAAAATGCCTATAAATTTTTTGAAGTCTAACGTGATACCACGATAGCTTAATTCACTATCCAAGGTTAGGGACCTTTCCCACATCACATAATAGGTCATATATAAAATTTAAGGTAAAGAGTAAATTTTTTTTTTTGGGTGTTATGAATATATAACATGATCATGTTATTAATGTGATCATGTTATTAAGTAATGTGATCACATTACAAACATGGTTAATAATGTGATCACATTATTACCATGGTCATGTTATTAATATGATCATGCTATTTGAATTTGAATTGAAATCTCATTCCTTTTGGCTTGATAATGGCTTGGATTCTTGAGCCTAAAGCTTATACCTATCAATCTATAGTTGATTTGAGATTTGTGATAAAAACAATAAAAATCAACTTTTATAACCAAAAACACTACGAATTTTAATGTGAAAATTCCAAAACATAATACCATCATGATAAGCATGCTCTCCTCTTTTCAAATATATGATTTTTATAATTTTTTAACTAATTTAAGTTTTAAAACTCTATTGATTTTAACTATACATTTTGTAAACCACTACATGCCACAAACATACATACCTTTTAAAAAAAAATCATGTAATTTGTCTTTCATTGATCCAAGTAAAAAACAAGTTATATAGTCAAAACTAGGCCTAATTATACACAATTTTAAAAAAATTGGTTTTCATTTTTTTGAGGTAGTTAGATGTACTACACATACAACTATCCATTTTTTTGTTAGTTTTCAGGATCTATTTACTTAAAATTTTCATAAAAAAATATTCATTAAAAAGGTATAGAGAAATATAGGTCAAAAATTAGAATATCTTATCTAAATTTTCCCCAAATGGTTTTAAATAATATTAAATGCTACTCAAAAAATGGTGCACCACATGGTCATCTATCTACTCTATTTTCTTATTAAAATAGGAGTTCCTCTTCAAGTTTTAGATGTTTGACCTAGTTATAGTTAACCATTTTAAAAAAATAGTGTTTTGGAAACTAGACATGACATTATACATTTTAATTTATTACACCATCTTCAAATTTGGAGTGTAGATATTATTTATAAAAATTCATATTTCTTTAATTTCATAAAAATCATGTCCATGGCTAGGCCACTTTTTGTCTCGTAACTTTGTGCCCTTAACCCATCATATTATTTACCCCATCATATTATTCATCCTAATTAGTGATTTCAATGTAAATAAAGTTCTTTTTATCATGTCTATGTCCTTTACTCCATATTCTATCATAGCCAAAACATAACTCGTTTTCACACTTCTCTTCAATTCATTGAGGGATCAATATTGTAGGCTAATGAAATGATGCAGGTGGAAAATTGATTTGACAAAAAATAATGAAAGGTCTTTTTTTGATCATATATTTTTCATCTACCATGCATGCCATTGGTATGGATTTAGATACTAAATTTTGATTAAACATGTGAACCACCATTTAAATTATATCCTTGAGGCCACTCAAGATGAGGTCAATCAAATTTACCTCTTTGATGTGATCTTCATGTAAAGAGAGATTTGAAATTGATGAAAATAATCCTTCACATTCCTATTTGAGAGAATTTGTATAGCTAACTAAACTAGTTTTTTGAGACATTGTTTCAAATAGTGGAGCTTCATCTCATTTTAAAAAATAAACTAGGTAACCTAGAGGCCATTTTTTTTGTTTCGAGTACATAACCATTTATAACAAATTAATTACTTAGGTTATAAATATAAAGAGGCCATAAACACATATTTTGCACTTGAAATTTGATGTAAATCAAATAAATTTTCTATTTGATTGAGCCAAGTGAGTGTATCTTTACCATAAAACTTGTGCAAGTCCACTTTTAGCCATAAATACTTTACACTAGGATTGGAGGTCTAATTGTTTGAATGGGGAGAATTGAACATAATGCAAATTTAACTTGTATTTATAAATTTAGGTTTTAATTTCGTAGAAGACCCAAAATCCTATTAAACTTTTTAGCTGGTCATTAAGCATAATTTTTATGTAGGCATTACTCTAAAATTTATGTTTAAGAGGATTATGTCACTATTAACCAAGGATTTATGGTTTCCATTATTATATTCTATTGGTTATAAAATAATTTTCTTGATAAGGTATTGTGTAAATCATCACTAAAATTCATATTCAAACAATATGCATAAGAATAACATAACTTTCTCAATTATGTCTCACCAATCATGGAAAGTGCTTATCTTAATGTCAAGTTTGTGGATTAATGTCTTTTATGAGTCTTGTGAATAGCTATAGATGTATAAGTTTATGCATTGTAAACAAGTTGTAATAGTATTTTAGGTGAATTTAATATCTAAAAATTCTATGTATTATTGCTATAACTCTATCCTCCCCTATCTCATCTCTTCTTCCATTTTTATTTATTAAATTTCTAGCACTAATGTTTGGTCTGGAATATCCCCAAAGTTTCAATATTTTATTTCACTTAGTGTTGTTGGTTGTGTTGGGTGAATATTTTGTCATCAGCTAACTGATGGGCAAAATAGGTTACTTCAGCCACAACATAGGGAGATTGGTCGACCAGATGTGCAGGTTTACCACATCAAAAGGGGACAAATCTCTCCTCTCATGAAGGGGAAGTTCCCTATAAATATGAGGAGCTATCTATATATATATATATATATATATATATATATATATATATATATATATATATATATATATATATATATATATATATATATATATGCAGAAAACAACACTTAGTGGTAGGGAAACATCATCCATATCTCTTTTTTTAGAGATGATGTTCACAAATAAAGGATAAATCCAAGTGAAAACACTGAAATCACTTCTCTTCTTTTAGAGGTGGTCTTACAACAAACAATCAAAGTTCTTTCTGATAGGTAACAAGTAACTAGAATAGGGGTGTAGTAACTAGTAGAATGAGGTGTAGCACAAAGTCTCCACCTCAACTGCCTAAGACTGAAATACGAAGGATAATGGGGGCACAAAGTCATCCCATGATCCTTTACACAAAAAGAAACTAAAGAAAACACACACTAAAGACAATTGTGGTAGCACAAAGTCTCTCCACAGTTGACTTCAGGACACCTTCCTGATTACTTCAACTAGTTCTTATTTCATTAAAATGGACAAGAACACATTCAGGAAATAGACATAAGAACAATGTCCTAAATGATAGAAGCTATTACATCACAAAGTTTGAAAGTAACTTACTTTCTCATTCAAATAAATAAATATGATTAACAATCTAATCTCAAAGTCTCAGTGATCGCCTTATAATTTTGGCAGAGTTTTGCTTCTATAACTAAAAGATCTCCCTTGCATAAAATAGGAGATTACAATATATATTATACAAGAAAGGCTTGGTGCTTTGTTTCATGGAATGACCCATGATGTATTCAATGCCTTGAATGCATTTTTAGTTTAGTCAAAGAGGCCATGTTGGGATAGGGCATCTGCCTTAACTGTGGCATGTTGATTCATCTCAAATGTCTTCTCTTGGGCCTGGGTCGTCTGATCTATCTCCAGATATGTATGCAGTTGTCCCATCACTTTTATTTCAAGGGAGAAAAATATGCTGCACCTTTTAATGTTTATGGGCTTAGATGTATACATGGTAAATTGTTCCACCTACTAGAAATAACTCCTACACATATATTTATGGTATTTCCCTCTTCCCTGTTGTAATTTGAGCTCTTGAGCTATCTTTTCCCTTTCTGCTAGCTCTTTCAGCTCCCTCTTCAACTGGTCACTAAGTTGGTTTTTAGGTTCTACACCTCTTTTGAAAATCAACAAATATTTCATTACCCTAAATTTGATGTCCATGGGGACATCATTGGTCATTGGTCACTCCTTTGGTTCATTCACTTTTTTGCTCGTTGGTTGAACCATCTCTTTGAACTGGTCTCTGGAATCTTCCACTTGTTTCCTTTGCTTAGAGCTTTCATTGAATTGTTTAACCCATTGAAACTTTGAACCATTTTGGTTCAAGGTTTAATTGTTCATCCTCTTCTTTAGAAGCCTTTGTTTTCTCTAAGTCTTTTGAGTCCATAGAAACAGGCCTGCAGAGTACGTAGAAACCAACCTGCAAAATCTGTAGAAATAGGCCTTCTTCTTCAAATCATGTGGAGTCTATGTAACCAAGCCTAAAAATTCCATAGAAACTATCCTGTAGAGTTCATAGAAATTAGCATGTAGAGTCCATAAAAATCATCCTACGAAGTCCATAGAAACTAGCCTGTGGAGTTCATAGAAATCAGCCTTCAGAATCCGTAGAATCATGTCTACATGCCTTTGATAATTCATTCAAATTTATGTCTTTAGAATCCCTCAAAGGTAAGGTGTCCCTTTAGGCCTTGAGAAAGGTCCATTTCCTAGTTGCCGAGAGCCCCCTGCAAGGCTACCTACCCTTTGGGGTCCTTCAGGCGGGCTTCGAGTGGCTTTCTTCTTCAAATCTTTTAGACAAAATGTCTAAAGGAATTCCTTTAGACATTTTGTCTAAAGGAAACCTTTTCTTTGTGTTAGCCACTTTCTGTTGGGCCTTTGATCATTCCTTCAGACATTTTGTCTGAAGGATTTCCCTTGTAAAATAAGCCGCAAAAAATCTTTCCAAAGGATATCTTTTCATTTCCTTTTGTTCACTACCCTCTATAAGGGCACTTGCCTTTTGTTCACTACCCTCTACAAGGGCTCTTGCACATTGGGTTTTGGGAGACTCCTTTGAACCATTCAATTGAACTGACCGATTGAACCTACTTTGGTTTAATGGTTTAATGGTTCAATCTTGTGTTCTACTCATTCAATTGACCACTTGAACTAACCACTTTAAACCAATCTCATTGAAATTTTGAACCTTTGAACCTTTTTGTTTCAAGGTTCAATGGTTCAATGGTTCAACCTTCCTTCTTTTGTTAAGTCTTTTGAAGCCGTTGAATTTGCCGAAGCGGTTGAACTTTGAACTTTTACCAAAGTACTTAACTCTTTAAGCTTGTCGATGTCATTGAACCTTTGAACCCATTGAACCATTGAACCTTTAGAGGCATGATTCAATGGTTCAATGGTTTAATGGCTCATTCCATTTGTTTGAACTAAGGTGTTAAACTAACCTTGAAATTGCCTAAGTGTTGGGAACTTGTTTCTTTGTGAGAGCTCACCTATTCAAGCCATTGAACCTATGAGTCCCTTAGCTTAAAAATATTGAATAATGAAGAATATGAATACTAAAAACAATTTTTGAGAATGGAAGAGAGAATTTTATCCTACAGGACCAAAATAGTTCATATGTTGTCCCAAAAATAAGTGACAAATTTTGAGAACAACAGCTGGCTCCAGTTGGAGAACTTTCACTAGTTGAAATTTTGAAATAGCTAAGGGGAGTAGAAACTAGAATCTCTATTGCCTTTAAGTATGAAATTGGGCTACAGAGTCATGCTACCCAAAAAAGAAAGGTGCCAAAAATGAAAATGAAAAGCACAAAATAGAACTAAAGACTATACAAATATACATATGTATAGGTGATCTTATTTGATACTTCAAGAATTGAAGTGCTTCAGATGCTACCCATTATGAGGCAGAGAAAAGGGTGTGCCATCTTGATACTTCAACAAGAAATTATTTTCACCATTGAGCTGATGAATAGTAAATGGGCCTCTCCATAGGGAATCAAATTTCCCATGCATTCCCTTTGGTTCTCTTCTCTTGTCCCATAACAGGACTTGATCTCCAATCTAGAAATCATGGGTTTTTGTTTTCTAGTTGAAGAGCTTCTTCACCAAACTTTGATGTGCAACAATCTAGTCCACCACCATAGTTCACTGCTCATCTAGCTCAATCAAGCACATGATCCTTTTGTCAATGGAGCTTTCATATTTCTGATATGCGACTGCCTTTGCCAATTTTAGTGCCAACAATTCTAGGGTGATTGGTATCTTTGCATTGAGACCAAACAAAAGTTGGAATGGTGACATACCTATTGCTCTCTTGGGTCTAATTTTGTCTACCCATAAAGCATCAACCAATAATTTATGCCATGTTCATTGGTTGTCATGTACCAGCTTCCTGATGATGGTCACTAGGTTCTTATTGCTCGATTCTACTTGGCCATTCCCTTGTGAAAAATAATTAGAAGATTGGGAGAGGGTAATCCAATAGTAAAAATAGAATTGAGTGATCTCATGAGAAGAGAAATAGCATGCATTGTCTATCACAATCTTGGTTAGGACCCCAAACCTGGAAATGATGTTTTCTTTGAGGAAATTACATACCACTTCTGAATTAGCGTACTTGGTTGGAATTTCTTCCACCCATTTGGTGAGGAAATCTATGGCTATGAGGACATAATCATGTCTAACACTTGAAGATGGGCTTAAATCACCAATGAAATCAATTCCCCATTGCTAAAATGGCTCTTCTATTACCACTAGCTTGAGAGGCAAAGCAAATAACTTGGGTCTTCCAATAAACTATTGGCATAGTTCACATCTTCGTACCCATTTTTATGCATCTTGAAACAGAGTAGTCCAGTAATACCTAGCTCATAGAATCTTATGGGTAGTTACAAGGGCAAAAAAATTTCCTCTATAGGCAAGATTATGGAAGGACTTCAAAAGTTGGTTCTACTGTTCTTTATCCACACATCGAAGGAACAATCTATCAAGGCTCCTCTTATACAAGCCTTTATCCTAAAGGACAAAATTTATAGCTTTCAATTTAATAGTCCTCCTTTCTTTATGAAATAGGTGAGTAGGACACTCACCATATGTAAGGAATGAGTAATAATTGAATACCACTCATTCATGGTGGAGACAAAGAGGACTATTGGCATGTCTTCCACTTCTATTTCTTCATGCCCCATCTCTTATGGTCTATTATCAACAATCAATTGGCAAAGACCCCTTCCCCGTACAAGCTTTATTAGTTTGATAACTAAATCAAACTCCTAGATTTTAGCAATCTAGTTGCTTATTTTGGTTCCAAACTCTTACTGAGTTAATATGGATTTAACTGTGGTATCAGGAACTAGAGTAGTAACTTGCAAATTCAAGATCTAAAAATGAAAGTGGTTTACTACCTTTACCATTGTATAAGCATGGTTCTCAATGTTTGAGTACTTTAGTTCATGAGCTTTGAGATGACAGTTCATGAAGGATAATGGAGATTCTCCACCTTCTTTGTTTTGTTGAACCAGAATTGTTGAAAGTGTGTGCTTAGAAGCATAATTGTACACTATCAAATCCTTGGTATAATCTAGACAAACCAAAATTGGGGCATGGGCAATAGCTGTCTTGATGTCTCAGAATACCAATTTACCTTCTTCAGTCTAGCTGAAGGTGGCCTTTCCATTCATCATGTTTACAGTATGGTGAGTCTTCTTTGTTTACTCAGGGATGAACCTTCGTAAAAAATTCACCTTTCTGAAGAAAGAGTGAACTGCAATCTTACTTGTGGGAAGGGTAAGTTCTTGGATGGATTTGACTCTTTCTGAGTCAATCTTTATGTCTTCTTGAGATACAATGTGTCTGAGAAGTTTCCCTTCTGTTACTCCAAAAATAGACTTCTTGGGGTTCAAAGAAATGCCATTTTAGTGGCATCATTCTAGCACTTATTGTAAATGGTGCACATGATTAGGATGATGTTTGGAAAAGACTATTAAATCATCAAGGTATACCATAATGAACTTACATATTTCATCTTTGAAAGCAAGGTCCATTTCTCTCTGGAAGGTGGTGCCAGCATTTATCAGGCCAAATGCCATTTTTTGATATGCAAAGGTGCCCCAAGGTGTGGTAAAGGTAGTCTTATGCTGGTCTGCTTCACCAACTTCAACTTGATTATATCTTGAGAAGTCATCTAGCATTGATAACATCTCTGAACTGGTCACTGTTTGAAGAACTTGATCCATGATGGGCAGAGGATAGTTATCCTGTAAGGATGATTGATTCAAATTTTTAAAATACATGCAGAGGTGAATTTCACCATTCTTCTTCCTCACAGGGACTATGTTTACAATCCATGTGAAATTATGGATTGGGAAGATTGTCCTATCATTTAGCATTTTTTGTATTTTAGATAGAATAATACCTGATATCTTCAGATTGTAATGCCTAGATTTTTACTTGTAAGGCACCGAATCACTCTTGAGAGAAATTTCATGGCAAATTTCTTCAAGCCTGAGTGACTTTAGATCATCATAGGAGTATGTAAAAACATCCATGTACTAGTAGAACAGAGCAGTGAACTTGAACTTCTCTTCCTGAGTGTAGCACTTCCCAATGTTCACCATCTTAGGATTTTCCTTGTTACCCAAATTTATCTAATCAAACTCCTGAGAGGAGCTTGAATCCATTTGTTGTTGTTTGATGAATTTGTCATGCTTGTCAAACAGCTTCTCAAGGAAAACCAGGCCTTTTGGGATTTTATTCCCTTTTAGCTATAGGAATTCCTCACCTGCATCTGAACTTGTTTCAGGGGCTGATTCACTACCTTCGAAGTGCAACTGTTCAAAGCTATCTATTTGTTCTAGGAAGGCAATTATTTGATTGTCACCATTGAACACTTGCCAATGATTGGCATTGTCAGGCACACTTGGTCTAGAGACTAGTTCGATAGTGTACCTATCTCCTTTAAAATTTGAGTGAGGAACCAAAAGAGTTGCTAAAATAGCCAAAGCATCAGCTTGATCATTGAATTCCCTGGGCACTGTAGACATACTGAAACCATCAAAACTTTCAATTTGATCCCAAACCAGATTGTAGTAATGATGCAGTCTCTAATTTTTGGTTTGGTATAGGTTTCTCACCAGACAAACCACTAGCTCAACATCTCCTTTAGCATAAAGGAGCTTGATGCCCCTGTCTTGAGCGGCCTTTAATACAAGAAGCAATGATTCATATTCAACAGTATTGTTAGTATTGTAAAACTACAACTTGTATGAAGAAGGAAAAATATCTCCTTGAGGAGATATCAACACAATATCATCTCTTGAACTAATAGAGGAACAACTGCCATCAAATTTTAGTATCCATACATCATCAAAAGCTGACCTTACCTTAGATTTCTCTTTGTGTGGAGGGGAGAGTTTCTCTACATTTATAGTGCACTCTTGTTCCATCTGAACCAATTTTCAGATTGTCATTTTCAAAAGTTTCATTAGTCACCACATGATTAGGAGCATCCTCTGTAGTCAAGAAGTAATTACCCATGCCTGAAGACTCAAATAGAATTTGAGCTTTAGGTGTTGATGTTTTAGTGACAATGTATTTTGTTTCCTTCATAGGGAGCAATTTCTGCATGATGCCTTTGATAGGAATTCTCACCTCAGATAGGTCCATGCTTAACTTTCCACCAACATCCTTGCAGAAATTTTGTCCAAGAAGAATTCCATATGAGGCTGGGACGTCAGCCACCAAGATTGTCATCTTAATCCTCTTGTCTGAGAATTCTGTAAATGCAAATTGGGTGTCCTTGATTTATCCCAGTAATGGCACTTGTTTATTCTCCATGGAGAAACATCTCCTAAATGTCTTGGTCAGTGTGAAACCAAGGGATTCCACCACTTTGGTAGGCATGACATTGTCTAATGTACTTGAGTCTATGATGCAATTTTTTAGTTGGTGTCCATTTATCATCAGGGAGACATAAAATGCTTCAGTCCTTCTAGGAGCAGCAGGAGGAGTAAAGACAAGGTTATTCCAGGTGGATGTGGGAGTCACCTTAGGAATAACTAGTCCTATAGGGATGGTTTTATTCTTCACACATTCCACTAATTTATCTAGTTACTCAGGGTTAGATTGTAGGAATTCAAATTCAGACATTTGAATTTTAGTTTTCTTGACATGGTCGACTATGTCAAATGTCTGAAATGAATTATGAACAGGGGAAGGGAGTTCATCCTTCTAGTTTTTAGGAGGGGTGGTACTAGTCTACAAGTTTGAATTTGAGGATGAAGGCATACTTGAAGTACTTAATTTTTTATTACTCATCGGGTCCTTTGGGTGGAAAGGCAGAGAATTTCCTCATTTAGCAATTAAAATTGCAGGCTGAGCTCACTCCTCTATTTTTTCTTTATTAACTTGTTGGGCTGATTAATTCTTGGATTGGGTGAACATAGCATATGATCCCTCAACTACTTTACCTTCAATTTTGGGTTCATCTTGGTAATTCAAGAAACTAATGTTGGAGTCGCCAACTAATTCTTTTTCTCCCTCTGTGAAGAGGTTAGCACCATATTCTGGGTTCAACTCAGACTAGAAGGAGAAATCTAATTCTACCTCAAGATATCCAACTATTGAATTGGTTGGAGGTGCTTCAATGGCCAATTTTCCTTGAGTGGGATGAGATGATTTGGCTACCCTTGATTCCTAGTAGCATTGCCTTGTTATGACTAATTGGGAAATGTCCTCCTTGGTGTATCTATATACAAAGGGGTAGATAACATCCCTTGTGCCATTTGCTTTTTAAGAGCAACTCATTTGCTAGCTTCTACACCATTGGATTAGTGGTGCCTATAGATTGATATTTAGAGGATGAAGAAGGTTTACCTCTATTAAGATCTCTATTTATCTTTCCTGCTAAGATAAGGTCATCTTCCACCTCAGTGGCCAATCTTGAGTAGCAGCAAGGTCTATATGGCCAACACGTCTCAGTAGAAAAATCACTTCAGGCAGTTGTGAGTTGATGAAGAAACATTTAAGGTTCTCAGGTGTTGGCTGAGCAATTGTAGGAATCTCATTCCTTAGCTTGTCAAATTTGGCAATGAAGTCCCTCATAGGTTCATGAGGTTCTTTCTTCATCTGTGTGAGCTAGGCCAGCAGGGCATGCACATCTTCTATAGGCTTGAACCTTGCTTCGAACATAGCTTTGAAAGTGTTCCAATAAATCACATTTTGGGCCTATAAATGATAGAACCAGTCTGCAGCAACACCTTGCAATGTTTCCATAAATACCCTGACTGCTACGTCCTCATACTCCACGACTATCACACTACAGGCTATGTTGAAGGCTGAAATGTGTTCATTAGGATGAACTCTCCCATCACCAGAGAATTTCAAGAAAATTTTCCTCGAATTGTGTGCTAGCTCATGTAGAGGTGGAATTAAATTGAGTGGGCCAAAAGAGTTACCCCAAGGGCCTTAAACTGCCATGATTTGATTATGGAAAGTGGGGATAACAAATCTAGGTGGAGTATGTATAGTCAAATCTCTACTAATAGTAGAAAAAGAAGCTCTACCTTATAGTGGTGACCTAGTATTAGTAGGAGGAAGACTCCTAGTTCATTGAGCTTGAATTTGTAGAGGAAACAAATTGAAATTTCCCTACTGCACTAACTCAAAAATAGGGTCAACAACACCTTGGACTCTCTAGCTTTTAGTATAGCATGGAGTTGTCAGATTGTAGAATAAAAATGGAAAAGAAGTGGCCCTGCTTCAGCTTGAAGCTTAAGGATTCAAACTGCATGCTCTTCCCTAGTGGAGTCACCAAAAAACTATTGGCATGAAGCTAGATGTGTTCTCTCATTTTTCATGTTGTTCCCCAGTGATATGAAATGCTTCAATTTGAATAGACTAGAAAAGGACTAGAAATGCTTATCAATCCCTAACTCCTCTGGTTCACAGACTAGATTATATAATAGAAATGGATAAGGCTATAATGATAATGGATAAGACATAAATGATGCTTCAATCTAAAGCTTGAGGCTTCAAATTACACAAAATTGTTATGTCCCCAGTGGACTCACCAAAAAACTATTGGTGTGGAGTTGGAGGAAAGTGGAAAAAAGAAGTGAAATGTTCAATCCCCAGTGGCTCTAGTTCACAGACCAGATTATATAATGGAAATGGATAAGGCTATAATGATAATGGATAAGACATAGGTGATGCTTCAATTTGAAACTTGAGGCTTCAAATTATGCAAAATTGTTGTGTCCCCAGTAGAGTCACTAAAAAAATGTTGGGTGAATATTTTGTCACCAGCTAAGTGATGGGAAAAATAGGTTACTTCAATCATAGCATAGGGATATTGGTCAGCCAGATGTGTAGGTTTACCACATCAAAAGGGGACAAATCTCTCCTCTCATTAGAGGGAGGTTCCCTATAAATATGAGGATATATATATATATATATATATATATATATATGCAAAAAATAACACTCATGGGTAGGACAACACCATCCATCTCTCTTTTTTAGAGATGATGTTCACAAACAAAGGAGAAATCCAAGTGAAAACATTGAAAGCACTTCTGTTCTTTCAGAAGTGGTCTTACAGCAAACAATTAGAGTTCTTTCTGATAGGTAACAAGTAATTGGAATAGGGGCATAGTAACAAGTAGAATGAGGTGTAACACAAAGTCTCCACCTCAACTACCCAAGAGTGAAATACAAAGGATAACGGGGGCACAAAGTCATCCCAAGATCTTTTACATAGAAAGAAACTAAAAAAAACACACACACTAAAGACAATTGTGGCAACACAAAGTCTCTCCACAGTTAGCTTTAGGACACCTTCCTGATTACTTCCACTAGTTCTACTTATTTCATTAAAATGGACAAGAACACATTCAGAAAATAGACATAAGAACAATCTCCTAAATGACACAATCTATTATAGCACAAAGTCTAAAAGTAACTTGCTTTCTCATTCAAACAAAGAAATATGATTAACAATCTGAGCTCAAAGTCTCAATGATCACCTTACAATTTTGGTAGAGTTTTGCTTCTATAACCAAAATATCTCCCTTGCATAAAATAGGAGATTACAATATATAGTAGCCAAGAAAGGCTTGGTACTTTGTTTCATGGAATGGCTCATGTTACATTCAATGCCTTGAATGCATTTTTAGTTTAGTCAAAGAGGCCATGCTAAAACAGGGCATCTGCCTTAAATGTGGCATGTCGATTCATCTCAAATGTCTTCTCTTAGGCCTGGGTCATTTGGTCTATCTCCATATATGTACGTGGATGTCCTCTCAATTTTATTTCAAGGGAGAAAAATAGGCCACACCTTTTAATGCTTTTGAGCTTAGATGTCTACTTGGTGGACTATTCCACCTACTGGAAATAACTCCTACATAGACATTTCTAGTATTTCCTTATTTCCTATTGCAATTTGAGCTCTCAGGCTATCATTTCCCTTTCTGCCAGCTCTTTCAACTCCCTTTTCAGCTGGTCGCTAAGTTGGTTTTTAGGTTCCACACCTCTTTTGAAAATTAATAGATATTTCATTACCCTAAATTTGACATCTATGGGGATGTCATTGGTCACTGGTCACTCCTTTGGTTCATTCGCTTTCCTTGGTTCATTCATTTTTTTGCTTGTCAATTGAACCATCTCTTTGAACTAGTCTCTATAATATTCCACTTTTTTTCTTTGCTCAAAGCTTTCATTGAACCATTGAACCCATTAAACCTTTAAACCATTCTGGTTCAAGGTTCAACGATTCATCCTCCTTTTTAGAAGCCTTTGTTTTCTCTAAGTCTTTCGAGTCCATAGAAACAGGCCTGTAGAGTCTATAGAAACTATCCTATGAAGTTCATAGAAATAGGCCTTCTTCTTCAAATCATGCAGAGTTCATGGAACCAAGCCTATGGAGTCCATAGAAACTAGCATGCAGAGTTCATAAAAATCAGCCTATGGAGTCTGTAGAAATCAGCCTATGGAGTTCGTAGAAACCAGCCTATGGAGTCTATAGAAATCAGCGTGTAGAGTCCATAGAATCATGTCTATGGGCCTTTGATCATTCCTTTGGCTTTAAGTCTTTGGAACCCCCAAATGGAAGGTATCCCTTTAGGCCTTGAGAAAGGTCCATTTCCTGGTCATCAACAGAGCCCCACAAGGGTACCTACCCTTCGGGGTCCTTCGGGTAGGCTTCAAACAACCTTCTTCTTCAAATCCTTCAGACAAAATGTCTGAAGTAATTCCTTTGGACATTTTTTCTAAAGGAAACCTTTCCTTTGCCTTGGCCACTTTTCGTAGGCTTTTGATCATTCCTTTAGAGAAAATGTCTGAAGGAATTCCTTCAGACATTTTGTCTAAAGGATTTCCCTTGTAAAATTAGCCATGAAAAATATTTCTGAAGGATATCTTTCTGTTCCCTTTTTTTCACTACCCTCCACAAGAGCACTTTCCTTTTGTTCACTACCCTCTGCAAGGGCACTTGCCCTTCAAGCTTTGGGAGACTCCTTTGAACTGTTCAATTGAACTGACTGATCGAACCTACTTAGGTTCAACGGTTCAATCTTGTGTTCCACTCATTCAATTGACCACTTGAACTAACCTCTTTAAACCAATCTCATTAAACCTTTGAACCTTTTTGGTTCAAGGTTCAACGGTTCAACAGTTTAACCTTCCTTCTTTTCATTAAGTCTTTTGAAGCCGTTGAACTTGCCAAAGCAGTTGAACTTTGAACTTTTGCCAAAGAGCTTAACTCTTTAAGCTTGCCATGCCAATGTCATTGAACCTTTGAATCCATTGAACCTTTGAACCTTTGGAGGTGGGGTTCAATGGTTCAATGGTACAATGCTTCATTCCATTTATTTGAATCAAGGCATTGAACTAACCTTAAAATTGCCTAAGCGTTGGGAACTTGTTTCTTTGTGAGAGCTCACCTGTTGAAGTCATTGAACCTATTGAACCTGTGAGTCCCTTAGCTAAAAAATCTTGAATAATGAAGAATTTGAATACCTAGAAAAAAATTTGAGAAGGGAAGAAAGAATTTTGTCCTACAAGACCAAAACAGTTCATATGTTGTCCCAAAAATGAGTGACAAATTTTAGGAACAATAGGTTGTTTCTCACTTGGGCCTACACATTCTATTTTTTCTAAAATAAAGATAAATTAGACTCAGGATTTAGTTAAAATTATAGAAGGAAAAGAGGTCATAGTATTCAAGTACGTTTATAAGACAAAAACCACTCCCGAAGGTAATATAGAGAGCCATAAATCAATACTAATGGTGAAGGGATAGAAGAAAATGAACAAATGGGCTTATAGTGTGATGTTTGCACCTATATCAAGGCTATAAATTGTGAGGATAATCATATGCATTGCTTCTCAACACAAATGGAAGGTCCATCAAATGGCTTTCAAGTTAACCTTCTAAAATGGAGTGTTATACACAAACGGAATGTTGCTTTTAGAATAATATTTATCTGGTCTATCTTATATATATTATGTAATGTATATCAATTAGTTTTAAGTCTATGGTGGGTTTTTTTAGTCGTTTGATAGTGAAATATAACATTACATTGTGTTTAGTTAAGAGAGGTTTTATGACTTCATTTATTGATATTAACTTCTCTATTTGCTATTTTTATCTATTCTTTGATTAGTTGATGCTTCCAAGTCCACCATCTCTTATCCAAATGTTACTCCTCTAGTCATATCTTGTTTCCTAAAACTCATAATTAAATTCTAGAGTTGTGCTTTGAAAACATTCTTACTCATGATAATACCATCTCTATTTTCAAGGTGTGTGATTTCAACCTCTTTGATTACAGTTATAACTCTCTCACATTTCTAAGTAATAAACTAGGCCAAGGATCTCCTATCACCAATCCATTGATTTAAGGCTTTCCTCATTCCAATGATGTAGTATTGAGCAATGCTCAAATCTTCTAAGGGTACCAGGTTTAGTTATTCAAATTTCTTCAACCTAATCAATTTAACCAAGATGATCACTTTTCTATCATAATTCTCATAGGTATTGTTGACCTTAATAGTTTTGTTATAAACCTCATCTCCTTTCACTTTATATTGAGCTAATGTATTTAGAGTATCAAGCATGGCCTGAACTACTCATTCCAATTTGGTGATATTTTATTATAGTAAGTTGGTTTTATTTTGATGTTCTAACTCAATTGTCATTTTTTGCATCCCTTTCACCAATTCAGTGGTCACATCACCATCAAAACATTTCTTTGAGAAATTAGCCAATCATTGCCCTTGCTTTGTCCATGTATCATTTTTTCATATGTTGGATTTTTTAGTGAAGTGACTTGGATTTATATCCCCTATTATAAGTCCCTAATATCAATTCTTTGTGAGCATTTCTATGCAACCTAGGTGTTGATTTTGACATGTACTTATCACTTGACACTCTCTCAGGAATTTTATCCTTTTATTTTAATTATCAATCATCTGGATGGATTGACAGACACTTTTCCAAGTGTCATATTTTGATTGGATCACTCATATTTAATTATAACATGAATTTACCCTTTTCGTCCTTAGATTGATGTAACCTCAAAACTTTTATTGGTTTGCCAAGTGGAGATTTCTTATTGACTCACGTTATCACATGGCTTTGTTATATGAAATTATTAATGGAATAAAATGAAGTGACGCTTTTCCAAGTGTCACATTTTAATTTGATTTCAGAGTCATTGGGTTTAATGTCTTCCTTTGATCATATTATTATAAATATATATAGGTCCACATGTCTTCATCCCATTGCTCCCAAATACCACATGGCTTCCATGTCACATTTAGTTACCTAAGATTAAGTGACATACTACCAAGTGTCATATTATTATGAAATATATATATATATATATATATATATATATATATTATGAAATTAAAATACTACATATTGATTGTAGGTCACCATCAAGTGTTAAGTGGAATGATGCGATAGGATCACATTGTCATGAAACTTTGAAAATTAAAGAAGCCCCAGAAGGCTTGGACTAGATGCCACATGGTGTGTGCCAATTGAGTTGTGGGGTCATGAATTTTAAAAATTATTTGTACGATTGAACGTCATGACTAGGTGACATGCGGAAAAATCCCATTGGGTCACATTTTCACTATTTTTTCAAGGGTAAAAATATATGTGACAAATTTTAGAACCTAAGCGACTGAGTCACCAATACATGAGACACTATCACATGTCATTTGAAGTTTAAATATAATTAGGGTTATTACCAAATAAAAAAGTGCCATAGTTATATCAAATCCCTTGTAAGGATATTTTCAATAAACATGGAAGGTATTACAATGACCTTTAAGTTATTTCCTAGGAGATACCTTGAAAGAAAATTCTAATTGTGTACATGTTCAAGGTATCTCCTAGGAGATACCTCAAAAGAAAATTCTAATCTTGTGAATGTTTAAGGTATCTCTTAGGAGATACCTTGAAATAAAATTCCAATTGTGTACTTATTCAAGGTATCTATGAGGAGACCCCTAAAAATTACTATAAGGCCCTTCAAGGTAATCCCCTATGAGATACCTTGAAAGAAAATTCCAATCATGTTCATGTTCAAGGTATCTACTACGAGTATCCTTGAAGGTACTAAGAGACCCTTCAAGGTATTTCCTAGAAGATAGCTTGAAGGAAATTATACATACTTTAAGGGTACCTTGAATGCATCTCTTAAGAAATACCTTCCAAACATACATAAGGGTACCCTTGAAGGTATTACAACGCCCTTCACAGTATTTCCTAAGAGATACTTTGAAAGACAATTCCAATTGTGTCCATTTTTAAGATATGTACTAGGAGACAAATGAAGGTCATACAAGCCCTTTTAAGGTATATCCTATGAGATACCTTAAATTTCCTTGGAGTGCCCTCAAGGGTACACTAATGCATGTTTGAAGGGTATCTCCTAGGTGATACCTTATACCTTTAAAACATGTATTAGGGTACACACGAAGGTACTATAAATCCATTCAAGACATTTCCTCAGAGATACCTTGAAATAAAATTCCAATCATGTACATGTTCAAGGAATGTTAGCAAGATTTCTTGGAGTTTATATAAAACATGTTAATTATAAGGATATCTTGCACAACAAGAAGCTAAAAAGAATCATAATAGAATGAGTGAATTTAAAAAATATTTTTTTATACAAAATAACAAATAAAAAGATAAACTAACATGGTATTAACAATTCAAAAACATAATACAAGATAGATCATGATAAAACAAAATAGATTAAACATTGCACACTAGGCATGCATAAAATAATATTAGTAAAACTATAATAGAGCTATTTTTTTAATCTCTATCACACATCATAACCATATTTACTTTTATCTGAGAACTATATATAACTTTTTACATGACTGTATATCTTCACATTCCATCTTTATGGCATATAAAAAGAAAGCTATTACCATTCTTATATCCATTGATTTACTAAGAAGGCCAAAGACATCCAAAAAATCACATAGTCAAGAAAATGATACCATGTGCATAGGTGACCTTCAATTATACACTTGTAATTTTATGAGGCCATGTTCCACATCCAAAACATTCCTAGAATTAAACTATTATTTTATTTCAATAAAAATTCTAAACTCTAATCTTAACTAAAGCTATAAAATATTAGCCTTTGACAAAATTAGTAGTAATTACTCCATGTGCCATTTCCTATTGTAAACCCTTTGTGCACTACTTAGCCACCCTTTCTGATTTTCAAGTAGCGTAATTGTCTAACACACATTCCAATTTTCCATAGACTAACTTAGCTAGGTGGACATCCTAGTTATGGGTTTTCAACCAACCTAGGCCCACTCCTAATGCTTATCATAATGTTATAAAGAAGATTTTTTTTTAAACTATAAAAAATTGAACTGTACATTTACCTATTATGGAGGTGGTGCCAAAGTTTGGATAGGTGGCTATGTAGGTTTTGGCTACTCAGACTATGTCTTTGTATTTAGTTTTATTTTCTACAAAATTGGTTGGATCTCCTACATTGAAATGAACATAGGTTGATCTATGATATGTGTAATATCTAGTTCAACCTATGAGAGTTCATTATTAAGCGTTTTCAAATTATCAAGTACTTCTTGCACCATATTAAGCAAAATGCATAGTGAAATATTAATGACCATCAAATTTTTCACATATTCTTCCTTTGGGATAATAAATAAGGCTCTAGCAATTGATAACTTAAGTTGGATATCTCACATAATATCATCCAACCTATCTATAGTCCTTTAGGATTGAATAGCCAAAAATGTGTTATGTATTGTCTCACGATTCTAAACCTATAAATTATTCATCATGGTATCCCTATCATTTAAAAACTATTGAAATTCGTTAGGTTATGTTTCTCTAGTCTTCATTTGATCACTCATTATAGATTTAGCTTTATCTTCCATTACGAACTCTAGTTTCATAGAAGCCAAGGATTTTCTAAGATGTTGCCTCCACTAAAGTATTCCTTGGGATATTTTCTTAGATTTATAGGTATTAGTATCTAGGACCTATACATATTCAGCTAGTAGTTCACAAATGGATTCCATTTTAGTGTAGAAAACTTACCCTTGGTTGTGTAGTTTCTGTGCACTCACCCAATCCTTTGTTAGTTGAGTAATCAATACACTAAGTTTTTAATCCTCAAAAATTACTTAATCACAAAGTAATTTTATAAATAAAGTAGTAAAAGTATCATTTATGAGCTACCTAGCCTCAACAATTTGATTTTGTGCTCTGGTTCCTCCTCGCATAGTTGAAAAAATATATGTTCCAAGTATGAAGCTTTTTGTTCAATGGACTCTTGGAATATAGTTATTACTTCAATTTTATTGGATAATAGTAGTTGAAAAACAATTCAAATATGTCTCTATTAAATTAAAACCAAGCCTATTAAATATGGACTTGATTATGGTAGGAGTTGGCATAAATTGAGCCAATGGAAGCAAGATAGTTATGTGACACGATGATGTTGTAAGGACATCCCAAACCATTGGGTAGAGGGGTGAGACTTGGATATTGAAGTCTCTTTTAGTACACCTGGTTGGGTCACATACCTATGGGATGTTGTGTGTTTTACTTCTACCTTTTTCATAGCTTCTTTTTCATTCACAGTCTTTGCCTTAGGTTTAGCTTGAGCCTTGGATGTGGCCTTAGCATGAATTCAAGCTACTTCCTTAGCCTTAGCTTTGACCATAATTTTTGCCTTGGCATCCTATTTTCCCTTGGCATGATTTTGCATCAACCTCTATTTTATGTTTATCATCAAACTTAGTATTTTCCTTGGCAACTTACACCTCTATTTCACACTTAGCTTCCCCCTCCTTTTGGCACTATTTTTTGGAATCTTTCTCTTGTACCTCTTTTTTTGTTTTATTTTATCTCTACACAGCTTACCCTTCATGACCTTTGTGTTCTACCTCTTCATGCTCCTTTATCTTAGCCTTTACTTCCTTAGATTTTTCCTATTGAGCCTCTACTTCCTCATCTTATTTTTGTATAACCTCTACTTCTTTTTCTCTCTTCCTTTTGGTCTCTACTTCCTTATATTTCTTTCTCTTGGCCTATGCTTCTTTGGCCTTCTTTTTACCAACCTCAAGTTATTCATACTTTTTGTGTTGTTCATTCTCCTTAGAACACTATTTTTCTTATTCTTGTTGTTCACATTAGGATTCTTTTAGAGATGCTCATTTTGTGGCCTGTTTATTCTTTTTGTTCCTCTATACTTTTCTATTTTTCCTCTCTTGTTTATTTTTAGGCTCCTCCTCAAGATATAAGGTATCTTGCACAACATCTATTTCTTCTATTAGATCTAACATAGTGGTATATATAAGTCCCTCCATTATATTTACATCATCTATTTCCATGTCATATTGTGGGTGCTCTAAAGATTTAGATTAAATAAACACACATTTGTGTATGAAAATATTTCTTGACTCGATTAGAGGGAAAATTATATCCTTGTGTCTTCTCGTGCCCCTAAACATCCCTTGATGGGCACTACATATTATGGATGGATCTCTAAAATATACAATACATTATTGTATGGCATTTGAAGGCTTGGCCTAATTATGTGTACATTTTTTGTGAAATAATAGCTATAATGGGATTCCTTGCTCTGGTGTATCTATACTATGCACAGATGACGAACTAGTTGTTGGATCTTTTTGGAAAATTTATGCCTCAAGTTTGCACCAAGATTATTTTTGAACTATAATATCCAATATAATAGAGGGAGGGGGTTGCATAATATTGACCCAAAGGTATTTGCTTACCTTATTCCTCACTTGGTAAGTGCACACTACTTTCTAGAAAAATAATGTATTATCATCCTCCTTATCATAGACCTCTTGGCTGATGTCTTTGATCCTGCATTGAATAACTTCCTATTCATCAACCCCTAAAAAAGTGATATCACACTCAAAATCTATCCTTGACACATGTGGGTTGTCCAATAAAAACTTAGTTTGCCTTGATCTCTTTTTTCCTAGTGGTGGTGAGGCTCTCTATGCAAGTCCCTACTTTTTACCTTTTTCATGCTTTGATGGAGCTGTGAACTATTGTGGTGAGGTCTATAGTTGTCCAACTAGGTATAGTTATGATAGCACTTTTCCAAGTTGTTGTGCACCTAGAAGGATGGTTTGAATAGGTTTCATTAACCTTATGACTATGGCTCTCTACCTCCATACTTTGGCTTGTGCTTTAACCATTGTGATGGAAAAGGGAATTGGAGTCATAATTGGTGTAGCCAACTCATGTACCTTGATTTGAATACCATTGTACAGCTTAGTTACTGATGTATGCTACCCCAAATATTGCATGACATCTTATGGAATTTGAGGGTATGACTTGATCAAATCTATAGACTCAAGACACCATGTGTTAAACTACCCTAGTTCCTCATAATATTACCCTATCTTAGTCCATGTGATTCCTATGATGGTAGTAGTCGGCCAAAAGTCTAAAGTAACATTAAGTTGGCCTACCAGGGAACTCCATTCATTAAAACATAACAAAAAAATTAGTTATTAATACTATAAGGTTTTTGAGCTACTTTAAATTACCTTATCTATATTAGTGGTAAGCTTGGATACAAAAAACTTAGGTGAATTGAAGTTATCATTAAGGTGTATCATGCGATATAAAATTCCAATTACTTATTTTATTGCCCATTTGGCCTACTTCATTATTTGCCAAAACCTCTTTGTTATACAGTCTACTAGAATACATACTAAAACATCCTTAATGAATTCAATTGGGGTTCCTCTACCTATCTTAATGGGAAATTTCTCCCAAAGAACTAAATGAATTGGTGGTACAGGGACATGTATGTTAATAAGGATTTTTCATGATTTAGGAAGCTTGTGGCTCTTGCCGTAGTCTATTCATTGACCTATATGGTGATATCTTATGATGGATGAATATCCCCCTAGTTTTATATTCTTAACAATATATGCATGACCTCATCTAGTTTTATAAATGTAGGTATCCTGATTAGTCTTTTTGCATTAGAACCCTGAAGTGGATGTTGATGTGTAATATCTCTTAATTGTTCACTTGGTTCTATTGATGGGGTAAAGAGAGTAACTTCATAGACTTTCATAAAGTTTAAGGGATCCAAATAATTAAATTTGGTTTGTCAAAGTCCTAGCCGAATCCCCTTTTCCTCCTTTTGCACATCTATGAAAGGGATCAATAACTTTCTTCTATCCATGACTATACATGTAACCTACATTGTTTGATTGCTTTATTATACGAAAATTTAGGTCTTGATTTTTGTGCATAGGAGTATATCAAGTGTAGGTAGTATAATAATCTTATTCACCAAATTTTGTAATGTTTTGGTGTTATTCATCCCCTTCATTTTATAGCTTTCAGTGTCTAATTTGCTCTTGCCAACCTATTCAAATGTACTATTTACCTATGGATGAGTGATCTTCCTCATCTTTAATATTTTGTATTTTATAATGACCTTTTTATCTCCTAAGTATTTAATTTAACCCATAGCATGTGTTTGATGTGACCTTATGTCACTTCATTTATTCACTCTATTTAATGAATCCACCTTTCACATTCTAACTTGATCTATCTTAAATAAGATAGAGTATTTTGAAACACCACAAAATTAATGGTCTTACATGATTGTTAGTGGTCCCTTAGTGATACCTATCTTATCACCACCACTTTATTAGAATTATTTGTGCTCCATTTAGTTGTGGCCAACTGTCTTTGATGTTTTATCACTAGAATGTGAACACACCCTGCGATCATAGCCTCTTCTTAAATGATGTGATGTGAGATTAAAAGAGGTGATTATTAAGCATATATACATTTATATGTCATATATATATGGTTATCTATAGGTATTTTAGCATAATGGTACCTTGTTATAACACTTCTTGAAAAATGTAGAGTCTATTCCATCTAGTACGCATCTTCCATAAATATTTTTAACATGTTATCATATAATAACCCTACCTCTTCCAGATTAAAATCTTTAGATAGTAAGTTATGATGATGACATACCTTGTGAATCAGTGTTCAAATAAGTCTTAATATAATCAATTCACCATTAATGATTACAAAATTCTTTTTAATTGAAGGTGTTTTGTTTATTATTTTTGAATATCTCTACACATTCACTCATATAGCCATAAATTTACTATCCCGCACATGCCATAGTTATATCAAATCCCTTGAAATAACCTTTATAATCAACATTAAGGGTATTACAAGGCCCTTTAAGTTATCCCCTAGAAGACACTTAGAAATAAATTCTAATCATGTTCAGGTTCAAGGTATGTATAATGAGATCCCTTAAAGGTACTAAAATTCCCCTTAAAGTATCTCCTAGAAGATACGTTGAAGGTCATTGTATTACCTTCAAGGGTAAATTGAAAGTATTTCCTAGGAGATACATTTAAAACATGCTTAATTTTAACCTTAAATGTATTTCAAAGCCCTTCAAGGTATCTCTTAGGAGCTACCTTGAAATAAAATTCCAATCATGTTCATGTTCAATGTATCTACTAGGAAACCCCTTGAAGGTACTAAAAGGCATTTCAAGGTATCTCCTAGGAGATACCTTGAAATAAAATTCCAATTGTATGCATGTCAATGTATCTACTAAGAGAACCCTTTAAGTGCATTGTAATACTTTCAAGGTTACCTTGAAGGTATCTACTATGTGATACCTTTTAAACATGCATAAGGGTACCCTTGAAGGTATTAAAATGCACTTCAAAGAATCTCCCAAATTGTAAATTATCTTAACAAGATCTTATTCCATAAATAGTCACTAAGATATATCAATTATAATTGCTATGACACATTCTTCATTAACATAACTTAAGCAACTCACAATATAACTTTTAAAATTGATATTGCATATATCAAATATCTAAGATACCAGATTAATTACAGGAAATGGAAGAGACCACCATACAACATAAACTTTTAGAATAACTTGAAGTATTTTTATCTGTATTTGATGTCAAATTTTCTCCTCTCTAATTAGAGAGGGTAATATACTTTTTATAGGCTTGATATGGGGCCAACCTCATCTCTCAGGTAAAGTTGACGTAATAGTCAACATCTTGTTAGAGACAAAAAAATGTTACAAGAAGAAATATTACCAAACAAGGCTTGTAGTTATCAAAGGGGCTACCTATGAGGTTTTATCTATAAATGGTGGCACTTATGCATTGGAAACTACTATAGCTATTGTAGTTACAAATGAAATCATTACCACTATAGCTGAAGGTGTTGTCATAGTGTGAGATGTCATTAAGAGGATCATTGAAATTAAAATAGGAGACATAGTTGGTGAAAAAATTGAAACCTCAATTATCAGTGGGGTGATCATGGATGTTATGGCCTATTTGTTCACCCATATTTGGAGGTAGAGAGTATGTCTAGCCTAAAATTTAATTTCCACTTCCTTGAAGTCTAACAAGGGTCTTTTTAAAAGTTGATGAATCTTATCCATAAATATTTTATGTATCTTTGGTGATGGCCCAAGTTATTTTTAAAGTGTTTCTATAGTAAAAAACTTGATTCTATTAGAAATAACTACTTGTTTCACTTCATCAATTATTCTATAGATAATTCTCTCAACCTTTGATCTAAAACTATTAGTATCTACATGGAGGTCTTGAAAAATGGATCCAAGTACCAAATCACTTTATGGAGTGACTACATTATTGATCATTAGTTCTCCCAAAATATCCATATCTTACCTCTCCTAACTGATCAATTGTACAATGAAATACTTCATGTCTTGGTTCCATTCAAGAAAGGTGTCTCTTCTAGTAGCTATGTAGTTCTACACCTAGACAACATCAAGGGTTGATATTATGTTAAAATGGGCATAAGATTTGTTCCTAGATACTTTGCTTTAAAAATGTAATTTATCCTCCATTTTATTCTTCTCTACCTCTAGATATACATCTCCCCATCAGGGTTGTGACTCCCCTTTTATAGCTCTGATTAATTAGATGATATTGTATAGCTTCGTAGCCTCCCCCTACACATTTTTAATGATGTCCATTAGGGTTTTTATGGTGGTTATTCCTTTTAATTATTTTATGGCTTGATCATATCCTTTGAAAATTTCCTTGATCACCCCCTGCAAAATCCAGAAAGGAATAGGGGTCCTCCCAAGGTAGAGAGCTCAAATCAAAGGGATGGATTTTTCTACTTTTGGAAAAAGATAAGATATATTCCATTTTTTCCAATTACAGCTACTTCCCTTATAAAATGAGGTTATTCCTTTTTATCCTCCTCATGTTCTTTTTCTCCTTGTCAAAATTAAACTTAACCACTGATTCCTTAATGACTACGAAAATTTCCCTACCCTCTTTAACCTTTTTCATCTTTTATATCCATTATAGTATGTTTAAGTTTATTAACTAATTAGTGGGATTCATATTCACTTCTAGAGTGGAGGATTGAGGCATGTCTAAAGGGATCATGGGATTAGGGGTAAAGGGTCATGTTTTTGGGAAGGGTAGGATTGGTTGCCTCCAACTAGTGATCTTTTTAGGGGGCATTCTATCTAGAACTAACTTTCCCTTTTCCATCTTATTTTATGTGGTCAAAAAAACATTATTTATTTGATTAGGTTGGGTTAGTGGCATCTCTATTTTGGTGGATGGTTGATATGGGTAAATAGGTGAAGCAAAAATGGAGGCAGAGACTAGGCTCTCAAATGGGACTCCTTTCTGTGATTGGGGAGGGTGGGTTATGCTAAAGTAAATGTAATTGGAAGGAGTACTAAGGAAATTGTGTAAATAATCAGTGGTTGAGGAAAATGTGAGCCTATTAATAGTGGTAGTAGGCAAATTATGGATTAGACTAAATTGAATCTCATTTAAAGAATTTAATGAGAGGGATATACAATACTAATTATTACTACAATATAAATTATAATAATTGAGGATAAATAATAGTGGTCTAAGGTGCTTACATGTTTCACAAAAGAAACTAGAGGAACTATTGATGTAGTTATCATTATTATTTGTGAGGAATAAGGACCTAGAGAAACTCTCATTGATTATCCACTTGTGGAAGCCATGGGTGTCTAATTTGCTTTATCCTTAGTGTCTCCCTCTTTTGGATGTATCTTGGTGGAAACAAAAATAGTACATAAAATAATTTTATCCACTAATTGTGCCTAATCTTATTCAAGACATTCATCCTCATGATAACTCTCAATAGTCTCACTAATAGATACTAAGATTGATGTCTTAGATTTTCCTTCCCATTCTCCTTCATCTAATGGTAATTTCTTCAACTATTCATCACTATCCAATACCTATATGTGTTATATTAATATATCACCATTACATCCATGATAGCATTCCCTTCATCCCTCATTAGGTTCCTCTTGGATAGGTGCATGATGTGGTGAGGTCAAAGGAGTCCAATATTTCCTTTTGTATATAATAGGCTCTATGGTGGGGGTAGAAGTTTATGTGTAGGGAACTGAATCAGGAACTAGTGAAATAATATTGATATTGGGTGGAAATGAGTAGAGAGTGGATGGATGTAAACTAGTAGTTGAGGTGAGGAAGGAAGGAAGAGGAACTTTCGATACTATGGTGTGTGGAGGAAAAGGCAACATAGAGAAGGCTCCATTGGTCCCCACAGTGGTGGCTACTATAAGAATTAGAGGTGAAGGTGGGAGAGGATAATCTATTTAGGAGGGTAAAAAATGAATACAATCTTATTTAACTATGGTGAGTGGTAGAAATAATAACATAGGAAAAAATCCACCACTAACCATAGAATTTTGTGGTGCCTTATCTTTTAAAGGGTGAGAAAGAATTGTTGCCAATATAGTATTTGTTATGATGTCAATGGAGATTTACAAGGCATGAGGAGATGCTTAAAGGGGTACCTACTTTTATTTTCCATTTTTTGAAAGGGCTCCCTTGGGAGGGTCTGAGACCCAATGCTCATTGCCTTATTCTTTAGTCATTTCAATATTATTTTATATGTGCTTATCCACCACCATTGACATGGTATCCTTCTTCATCTTGTCATGGAACTTTGTGTCAATCATGGTGTTCATAAACACATCATCATGCCAAGAGTGGATGTCTCCATAGTCTATCTTTACCCTTCTTCTAAGTTTCTTTAGGTGTTTCCTCACATTCTCCTTGGGGTCCCATTCTCTATAAGGTGTCCACCTAAAATCATAACGTGTTCTATTTTCTCCAACCAGCTGAAAGTGTTCCCTTTTGGTGTACTAAATATTTCTAATACTAAGGGGAGTTAGGTGCACATATCCCTACCTCTTATTTATTATTTTAACATCCACTGAGTCAACCAATTTGGCAAAAAAATCTTATTTTGTAACTTTTTTTGGGACCATCTTGGGTAGATAAATAGGGTAGGCTATGGTGCCCTCTATCTTGATTATGGTATACTCTAGATAGAGCCAATAATCCCCCATATTTCCTATGCTATTTTTGGTTTGATCTAACATCTTGGGCATATCTTTACCATAGATGGTCTTTTATACCATCAGGTATAAGGTTTCATTAATATTCATCATGTTCCTCCAGAACTTGTGAATGTGGAGGATGTTGAACCTTTCACATATCCTACTCATAGGGTACTATTTGGAAGGCTCTCAAGGCTCATAAAAATATGCATGGATGGTTCTGGTTATAATGTCCATCATGTCGGACATCATATAAAAGTTGTGATCTAGGGAATTGTTTAGATTAAATATTATGATGATGATGTTGGAACTGATATTTTCCCAATGTAAATTATCCTTTTGGATGTGAAAAATAAGGTTGAGAAGGGGAATCTGTACTTTGTTGACATAAGTCATTCTAGGGAAACCATATATTTTTTTATAGGGCCATGGAAATTCTAACTCTAGGTTAGAAAGTGGCTATATGGATAGCATAAATAAGGCATCTAATTGAAAAAGTACTAGGGTCATAGGGCCATCTTATATCTTGGTGGATACATTATTTGCATGTATCTAGGTATTCACTAGAGTTTGGTTGTATGCCATAATAGGGGAAGGTAGCCTATAGTACCTTTCAAATGTTATGCCATTAAGGTGGGCCACTAGTGTGTTGTTTTGGTGAAAGTACAAGATTTTTCCTAAAGTGTTACCACTTTTAAATAAATCAAACAATAGTTGATGCAAGGAATTACCTCAAGTTTAGTTATGGTTCTATGTAGACTCACTATCTTGATTTCTAATAGGTCATTCTTTTACCTCTGTGAGAATGTACATAGTTGGCCCTCTATACTACAAGGTTTGACATTGTCAACTTCTTCCCAAATAGAAGAGAAGTGTTTCAAATCATGTTTTAGGGTAGATTCATAAAACACTATGTTTATATATTATGTTGTTCCTACAATTGAATATGCAGATAGAGGAGGTGAACTTTGATATGAGGAGGCCATGGTTAGGTGTCTATGAAACTTTTGATTCATAAGGGTTTAAACTTGGGCTTGTAATTTGTTAGTTTGATGGAAATATGAGTTTAATAGGCTCTTCAAATTACATATATTACCTATGGATTCATTGGATTTGCCTAATTTAAAGTAAGGTTGTTCAATTCATGTGAATTAATGTCATCAATGACTTTGGATCCTTGTTTTTATTTTTTAAATTTGAATTTCACTTGACTCACATGATGGTGACACTTTGATCATGTCAAAATCCTGGGATATTGACACTTTGATCATGTCAAACTCATAGGATAGTGACATTTTTCAAGATCGTACTGAGTCACTTACCTGGGAGATTTCATACAATGCCTTTAATTGAGTTAGTCTCTAGATGATTGGGATGATCAAATTTATCATGATCTTCCTTTCTTGCTTGCCCAAGGATTTTTTACATTAATTTGAATTTGTCAATATTTAGGTAAACAGGATGGATACACTTGGCATAATCTCAGAGAGTCGCTCAGTTGATGAACTTCAAATATTTTTTGAGTGTTGAAATATCAGGGGTTCGTGAGTGCATGCCACATGTCCTTAACTATTTAAAAATGAATAATTGAGATTAATATCATGGGTACCCTTGATGGTATTACAAGGCCCTTCATAGTATCACCCAGTACTACCTTTAAACAGATCTTGAAGGGCCCTGTAAAACCTTCAAGGGTACCCTTATGCATGTTTGAAAGGTATTTCCTAGGAGATACCTTCAAACTATTCAATCCACCATAAAGTTTCAAATCACATATAGGATCCCAAAATATAAGAAGCTAATTATTTTACATAATTTTGATCAAAATCCCCAATGCTTAATATCATTTTGTATACTAATAAAATACATGGTCGACTATTGACTTAATTAACTATTTTTATTTACGCAACTATTCTTCTCTTATGCATGTCTATAATCTATCTCCTAGGAGATAGCTTCAAAGTACGATGAAACAAGGATTGAATTGTGAAGCATATGATATTAAAAGCTATATTATTTTGGATTGACATAAACTATGTTGTTATAAAAAAGTTATACATTACCTTTTTAACATTTTTAGGTTTTAACATATCTCCATGCTTATGTTATGGTATAAATATATCTTTATCTCAAACAAATAGGTATAAATTGAAATAATTCTATAAATAACCTAATTAAGAACTATTCTCATGTCTTTTACAAGTGTTCAAGATAAAAAGTCATATGTCAATGGTTTTCCAATGTGGAGACTATGTTTCTCTCATAATAATGGTAAGGTTGTTGGTGAAGGAAGAATACACAAAGTTACATGATCAGATACTGAATCTCTGGAATCCATAAATATCACTTCCATGTACCAAAATGGGAAATACATATTGAATGTGTAAATGTTAATGTGACTAAATATTTTGGTCCGAATCTACCACTTCCATTTCCAATAGATTTTTTGCATAATTTGGGGGATGTAGTTGATAGTTTTACTATATGGAGTACAAGAATGATGTAACTGTCATGGATAAGTTTTTTGTAGATAATGGTATGGAAGAAAGACAAAATAATTGCAATTTGATTATGTATATATAAGCATTACAATAAGAAAACCCTTTCTTGGATTTATTTGTTCTTTATATCGATGATCCTATGACATTTCATAGGCTAAGAAAAAAATTTATTTGGAAAAGGGTACATTTGTTGCAAAAATGTACAATTCTTGCAAATGATGAAAAATTTGGTTTTGGTTATGTTGAATTTGCACAACCAGGGGATAGTTTTGGTTGAATTCCTATCCCAATGTTAGAAAATGATTTGGGAATATATATAAGGTAAGTTGTACAACATTCTGAGACTTCTAGTACAAAGGTAACTGAAACATCTATCATTAGATGCCCTTCTAACAAGATAGTTGACACTGAATGTAGAGAAATCAATTTAGAAGAAATGGACCCAAAGGAGAAATAAATATGAAGCATTTGGGACTTAGTGGATAATTAAGTCACTCATTGTTTAACATTCCTAGTGCAAAGGCATCCAAAAAAAATTACTCATGCCTACAACTACTTTGGTTAAAAATGAAATTAGCCAAACAATTCACTCAGCTAAGTGGAGTTTGATGAAAGCATAGATAGTGAGATTACAACAATGTATGTAGATAAATGTTGTACCAAAAAAAATTTCAGTCAGGATTTTCATTTAAGATGTTAAAATTTTCAAAGATAATGTTTCTTGATTCCACAATAATAGATAGGAGGCAACATGTCTTGGATGACCTTTCTGCCAGTTTGTTTAAGAAAAATCAAAATAGAACTATAATTGATTTTCAGTGTACAAAGATCTATTTGGAAGCTTGGCTTAAAATGTATGGATTGGAGAGAAGTAGATTTTTTTACATTCAAAATTTTCATAAAAATGGGGAATGAAATGCATTTCATGCAGAGAGATTTTGAAAAAAATCCATATAAGAATACAATGCCAATTAAAGATTTGTTGGACCAACTGGTGGATGATTTTTCAAATGATTCTCCAAAACTAACATGCCAGGTAGATATAGACCACTCACAATAAAATGTTTGACATCTTCCAACATCTTTCACTCAAGAATTTATGAGGAACCACATCAATGCATAACTCACAGATATCGAGTATGAGCCAATATCTAAGCCAAACTTTGATAACATGTGTAGAAATAATTTTCATGATGTGATAATTGCCACATCTAGTGACTTATCTAGGTGCAAAACATGCATGTTGTTGACTTAACATAAATTCTCTGGGTCCCTCTCTAGAGATCAGGAAGATCATATCGATAAAAAATTCTTGATGCACTCAAATTAGATACTTTATGAAAGACAAATGTATTACACACATAAATGAATGTTACAGAAATACCTTGAATAATGCCTCAATTTCATTCATGATATGGTGGAACATCAAAAAACATTTGTGCCAAAGATAGTGACAAAAAGCAAAGAAATTACCAACATAATAATAGAGTCATCAATGGTAGGGATTATAACAAATGGCCATAGTGCAAGAATATATGAGAATTTTTTTACCATATGTTCTTTGAAGTATTAACTTTAATATCACCTCATATAACAAGTGCTTTAAGGATATGGAAACAAAAATTATAGATACTTATGGATCCTTACTATATAAACTTGGATCTTCAAAATATCCACTGTATGATGCACTTGTGTAATAAATGCTACCTTGAATACATGAAATATCGAGAAGAATCACAATCAATTGATGTCTTCTTTAAACTTCCTTCTAGGATATGCCTTCAACTAGACAAATGTTGTGGGGACAATAAGAATAGGTACTTCATTCCATCCATAATTATATTTAAAAAAGATTGAACCTTAAATGGAACTAGTATTACATTTAAAAATTAACAAAATCATGTTTTTTTGTATAGTTTTGTGTTGTAATATTTATCTCTCCTTGTTTACATGTATTTTACTTGATGTCAAGTTTGGATTTCTCCCTATAGGATATACCCATGAGGACAGATGGAACATTTGGAAACTTGTTTAAATTTATATTGAGGAAAGATTTATGGAGTGTGGCAGAGATGATAGACAATTATAAGATGTGAAAACACAAGAAACTTCATGCCATATTTGTTTAAAGAAGTAGTGGATTTCAAAGACAATGTTAATAGTTACCAGTTGAAGAGAAGAAATAAAATAGTAGGCTTGACAAAAGGTCAACACTTTGTGCTGTGCATGGAGCAAGGTTAACCCATTATGCATTTCAAAAATACTATAAGAATATAAATTACACCCCCCACACACACACACCCTGATTACATTATGGGGAATACAAGGAAATGGTGAGCCAAATGTTCTAGAAGGTAATAAAACAAAAATATATTTAAAAGACATGAAAAATAGAGAAATGTCGTAAGATTCCATTGTTACAAAAGTCTTACATAGAAGTAGAAAAAATAGTGAAAAATAAAGTAAATATATCTTGATTAGGTATTTACATCAATTCAATGAATTCGGTTTCACTGTAAATAGTAAGGGGAAGGATCTAGCATATTACTCCCAAAACATCCATGACACAATCAAAGATGACATGTTCCATTCTAAATTTGAATGTATAGGAGATTTTTGGCCTAGAAATCACCATGACATAACACTAAATAGAGATTTGCATAAAATGGGTTATGATACTACTCTTGATTTTGGAGTGGCATAAAAAGATACATATGTTTGTCCAAGAAGTAAAAGAACAAAAAATGCCTTTGATCTAGCTCAATATGTTCAAATTAGAGATATGTTATTTGTCAAACCTAATAATTCAATAAGAGTGGATTACATAGTATGGGTTTCTATAGATAAAAGTAATATTGATAAACTACAAATAAATGGAGATATAGAATGAAGGTTCAATATAGCTTGGTTCAACCCTGTTCATGCAGGGAAAAAGATGTAAAAGAAGTAACAATTTATTTAGGTTGTTTGGACAAGAAATAGAAGCCAAACCCAACTAACACATATTTACCATCCATATTGATAAATAGTATCATCTACACTTGGAAATGAGATAAAAATTGGAAAGGTCATACACTTGTTCTCAATGATTTTTTGAAAGGCATTTTAACAAAATATTTCAATGCATCATCCCACTAGGCACTTTCACACATAGTGGTAAAGGATTGGGAACTAATGTTTTCTTTTGTCACATTGACAAATTTGATATGGTATTTCCTTAATTTTTATAAGATAAATATGAATGGTTTTTTCAAAATTTAGTCCATTTTTTATGGAATGTATAATGTTTTATTATTTTATTTATTATATTTATTTCTAGTGCACTTCACATTTTGAGTCTCAAAAAATCCACTTCAGCATTTGTATTTTATATTTTCTACTATAACAATTCAATATTTTAGTAACTTTGCATCTATTTAATGGTATTTGACTATTGAAACATCTACTTCACATTTTTGTGTTTCAAAATGGTCTTCAGATTTTATGTGTTCCAAATCGCTAGATCACATTTTGTGAATCACAAAAACCTCTTTATCTTTTTTTTAAAAATTAGACTTCACAATTTGCATCTTTCAAAATAGTCTTCGACAAATGGTCTTCACAATTTACACATCAAAATTTACAATTCAGATGTTTTTGCATTGGAAAATACACTTCAACATTATCATGTTTGCAAAAAGGTCTTCAAGGTTTATGCCTCAGAATTTCCCACATGTACATCAAGATTTGTTTTTAGGCATTTGTGTATCAATAAATGGTCTTTAGCTTTCTAGTTTTTCAAATTACACTAAGGCTAAGTGCCCAAGACTATTCCACATGGTAAAATCTTAGTGACTTGATTGTGCAGAAGGATGACTAGTCCAAAAAAAACTCCCGAACATTGTGAACACCTAAGATTATGAGAAGCATGGAAATATCGATAACTTGACTATGTGGGAGATTATATTAATAATATAATAATAAAACATCGAGGAGGTTCTTAGTACCTAAATATCCATGATCAACACATGGAATGTACATAAATATGAAATAAACTTTGACAGTTTAGGGGATGTCACCTAATTCATATTAAATAAGTAGTTCAGGATTCAGTCAAGTATTGACACGTGGCCTCCCAATCAGCCTAGGTGGTTTAAATTACATATTGCTTAAGCATTCGATTGATGTATGAATTATTTGTCACTAAGAAATAAACTACCTAGGAATATTATCTGTAAATACATGGTCTATTAAAGAGTTTGAATGGTCATATAAATTTGATTGAAGATGGTAGAAAGACCACGTGCCTTCTAACTTTTTTGCACATTTAGATAGATGTGATTTATTTGTAATAAGTTAAACTAGTTTTTAATTGTTTTTTATTATTTTAAATAATTTGAATTTATTAATAAATACATTATATAAATGTGATTTATTTTTAATCAATCCAAGTAATTCTTGATGAAGTCCAATTTATTTATGATAATTTTCAACTACTAATTATTTTTTATCATTTTAAATAATTTGGGCTTATTACAAATCCATTAGATACATGTTATTTATTTATAATAAGTTCAACTTAATCTTGATACAGTCCAATTTATTTATAATAGTTTTCAAATATTTGGACCATTGATAAGTCTATATTATCTAAAATAGCCCTTCACTTTCTTGCATCACATATACATCTAATGCTTATTTAAAATAAACATGCAGCTTTTCATGGCTATACTTTTCACTCACCTACATCTGTACATGGCTTTAATTTTCCTTCAACTATTTTTTTCACTCATGGAAACATGTATCATACCTTGGTGGTCCTCAACCTCAATACCATCTAACTTACAAACGACAAACTCATTATCATCATGAACCAAGGAAAAATTATAATTTTCCCACTCAAGGGACTTCTCAACCACTTTCCCATCATAACACAATGGGTCTCCATATTTCAATGATAAATGTACCACCTCCTCATTGTCATTAATGAGGATATATCCACATATGGGTTTGTCATAACTCAAATATACATTATTATTCTAAAAATTAGTAGTAGACTCTACACATTGAAGGCTCTCTTCATTGCCTTCCAAGATAACCTACTCTTCTATGCACCTATGCACATCCATGTTACTTCTCAAAGTAGGATTTGTTTATTCACATGATATATGCACATCCATATTGACTGTCATAAAAATATTATTCTAACCAACACTCTCAAGCATCTTCACATGAAGCTTCCTCAACCATCCTTTCTATAATTTTAGTTGCACAAATCGACCAACCATCATTGACACCATATGTTCCCATTCATAAAATTTCCTCTTAATTTTCCCTTGTATCCTCACTTAGATGTCCTTTTGATACACAGTTGTAACTAGACTCAACCGGTTATATGAAACATTCACCCTCATGGGGTCAACAATATCCATACACTTAATACACATATCTAGATCAACTATCCAAGTCATGAGATGTTCTAAATTTTATTTTCCACATAAAAAAATAAATTTCAAGGATTCACTTTTTTAACCTTGGTTAGTCTCTTTCGTATGCTAGCCTCTTTCTCTCCAATTTATTGGACTTGATCGAAAGCATCTATTCTTAGTTTCAATGACAATAACCACACCATCAAATAATCCTCATCACTGTCACACATATACACCATCATCACTTTGTGTAGACATATCTATTCATGCCTGGAACACATTCAACATCTCTATCAACTAACACATCTCATGTGCTCTTCTATTATGTATCATATCTCACCATGACTCAATAATCTCCTCTTTGATAAATTTCAATGGAATCAAAAATTGTTTTCTCACAAAATTTCTTGTAGGACTTCACACACTTGGAACCACCTATGAAATCTTATTCATAACTTGTAGCTCTATGTACATTTTTCTCTGATAGCCTTTAATACACATTGAGGAGTTTTCACAATCACAATTGTAACTACACTACCTTACTCTGCTTCCACATGGTTAAATCATGATTAAATGGATACCAACTAATATATGCCTCTAATTCCCATGTTTATGGGTTATACCAATCACATGGACACATAGGTATTTTGTCCAATAATTGAGTATCTTACTACATAGGTCAATTCTTATATCAATACACATCAGAAACATTATCTAAGTATTTCCAAAAATGGTTTACTTACACATATAACATTGAGGAATTAGTTTTAAAAAGCTCTATGAGTACACTTAGAACCTTTTCCTTCAAATTGATAGTGAAACCCTGTTATAAGACCAAGAAATAAAAAGCAATATAGTTTTGGTCCTATTTCATTCCAAACGCAAGTAATAAGCCAAATAAGGGATAGAAATTGGATGTTATCTTTCTTATATGGGTGAAATGAATTAATTGAGGTATTATCTTTATGTCTCCACATTTTCTCCTGATATTCTAAAACCACTTCATGCATTAGTAGGTTCAAAACAATTCATGAAAAGATAAAATCATGCTTTTACATGCTACATCTAGTGATAGTTCGATTTATGACTATAAAATAAATGAGGATGAACACTTTTATCTTTTTTTATTGGTTGGTATTTTGGGACACATTTCCACTATATAATACTTACTCAATATTTACTTCACCATTTACCATTGAATGAAACTTGTACCATTCCAAGACTATTTTAGGCATTTCAAGACATTATACAAAATGTATTAATATGAGGTTTTATGAATAAAAATTTAGCTCTATTGATTAACATGTCTCATTATAGGATTTAAATAATTTTTAAAATTAATCAATATCATTTAGGCTTGATTCCTAACTAGTAAATAAGGAAAAGTGAACTATGTTCAAGTCTTGGGTGAGATTTAGATTCCTACAAGCCACTATCAAGTGAATGCCATTTCCATAGTCCTCATTGGGATTGAAACCCTAATAACTAGTGTAATGTTATAAAAATATCATAATCAAGATAATTGAGCTAATTGGAAAATTAAACCCACACAGGAAAGAGATAAAGCACTATGAAATTCATATAGACCAACTCGGAAGGAAAACTCTAAATATAAAAGGGTTGGCCACAACATAAAACCAAAGATCCATTCAGGGAATGAAACAAAATTTCCAAAGGAAATGAAGCATTGCTAACTTGAATGGCCATTTTGAAGACCAAACTAGGGATTTGGTTCCCAAATACAAATATGAAACACTTCGATGCATGTCTATACCGAATCAAGAATTCAAACTCTATTATAACTAAGAATCCACTAAAATCAAAATATGAGTTCTTTGAAATTAAAACCATGACATCTCACCAATTTAAGAAGAATGATGAGTTCACTAGGTGATGCAACCATTATGATCTATTGAGTACAATAATGACCCATCATGGAACCCAAGGATAATTCCTCCAAATGAAACACACCAAAACCAAGACAAATAAAATCAAATAACAGAAAGATGAATGCAACCTATTTTTGATGATGAAATATTTCTTAGGAGCATGGATTCTCATATAGAAATATGTTTCATACATTTTAGTTTAAGATAAAGATGATGAATAACCCTACAAGATATTTTCTTACCCAAATAAGGTGAATAACCAACATACAAGTGAGTAAATATGGGTTGAAATTGAAATAAGTGTCAAATGAATTATCATCTTACACCCTATATTAGTCACATTAACTACACCTTACATCAAGTAATATTATTACTGACTTAGGATGGCCAATTTTTGGTCTAAAGTTTCCATATCTAGTCATACCAAAGCTAACTTAAGGGTGGTTAAGTCACATTAATACAATATTCAAACATGAACAACTTTTTTCCTATAAGAGGCATAAAATTCAATAATTACAACTTTAAAAAAATAAAAATTCATGTACTCTCACAACATAGCATCATTAAAACCGTGTGAAAATTTAGACTTTTATTGGATTAAATTGTAATCCATGTTAAAGTATATGCTATTATTCTTGTTCCCAAATTAGAAAAACAAAAAAGGATTTGTGATAATAATATTAACACTTTTTTGTAAGTATATATATAACATAAAATAAAAATATGGCCTATTCCATTGGTGGGAGAAGGTTCCCTAGTTATTTTTAGTTCAAGAAATACATATAGAAAATCATCCAAAGGCATGCCATATATATATTATTATATTTAATTTTTGAATTCACCCTCATCATGTCCAATTTAGGGCATAAAATTGTTGGTTAAAAAAAATATTAGGGGGACACATGTGGACTTTTAATCAATGGTGTGGGGACAAATTCCCTTCATTAGTCAACAATGTGTGAAAAATTTCACTCTCATATCATTAGGTAGATCTAACTTTATTAAAAACCAAATAGAGAAAGTAGGAAAATATCTATTCATATCTATTTACATTAAACTTATTTTCTGTGGTGGCTTCATACATTTAGATAGAATGTACACAAAAGAGATAGAAAGGAAATGAAGGGAATGATGTGAAGAAATGAAAAGTAAGAAAGGGAATGGAAAAAAAGGAATGTTATTATTATATCCAATTAAACACATAATTCTCTATGATAATCTTGAAAAGATGGAGTATAACCCTAGATAGTTAAACACAAACATTTACTAGAATAGCCCAATATTTAAGATTGTATCATGGGAAGAATGTATCATTAAAATGGGATGGGAAAGACATATTTTGTACATAATAACATGCTAAATACACCAAGGATATTTTATAGCTTTACACATAAGGTTATTCATTAATCCTATATTTCCTAATAAAAATAGACATAGAATCATTTTCTTAATCCCACCAAGGCTTGACAACACCAAGAATTCCTAATGTAGATTAAAAAAAAAATTAACACTAATTTTTTTTCTTTCATTAACTATCTAATAAAAATATTTAAACAAATTATAATAACTATAATCAAATTCGATTGACATAATCATGAACATCATTATCTAAAAGGACTCATGTCAAAAAGTCCTATAAAGTATTTATGTATTGATTCTTCATGGGGTGGTACATACAGATTCCTTCCCACCATATTGACAAAATTTCTTCTATAATGTAACAAATCCAATTGAAAAAAATCCAAATCTAAGCCCAACTAAAGCTAGCTTTACAAATGAGCCTTAAACTCCTATTTATAGGTTACATTGGATGATTACACTGCTTAACCAATTTTCCTACATTTTTTGAAATTGTAAAGGAATATTAGTGAAAAATAACAAATTACATTTTAAAAAATATGTTGATTAAGTTTCAAAACTTTCAAAAGTGCAATGACCAATTTTCATGACTTTGAAAGGTGTGTTAGTGTTTTTATATGATTTTTAAAAGTACATTGGTATTTTTGCATGACTTGCAAAAGGACATTCGTAAATTTTCATAACTCTAAACTTGAAAAAATACATTTACATATTAAAAAGGCTTGTAAAAGTATGCTAATAAATTTAAGTGACTTAAAACTTTAAAAACTATGTTTACATATTTGCATAAATTACAAAAGTGCAGTGACCAATTTGCATGACCTGAAAATGCGCATTAGCATTTTTTCACAAATTGAAACTATCAAAAGTATGTTAACATATTTTCACAACATTAAAAAGTTAAATTACCAATTTACACAATATGAAAAAGGGAATTTTTTATTTTTCACAACTTGTAAAAATGCAATGATCAATTCACATGACATTCAAAAGTGACTTGACTTTTCTAAATAGTGTGAAAACTATGAATTTCAACATGTTTCTCAAACTAAAATTATCCCCTTGGTTTTAGAAGTTCAAAATGAAATTTATTCACAATGGATCCTTGAGTAAAATATTTCTTCATCTAATTATCTTTCCAATGCATTGAACCAAATCAAGGTTTACAGAGATTAGACACATCTGAAATTCCACCTTACTTGAACAATTATGATTCTCCCCCTTGATTTTAGAAGTTTAAGATAAAGGTTTTACACCATGTGTTATTAAGGTAAAATTCATGTCATAAAATTATATTTCCAATGCATCGAGCAAGAACTAGAAAGGATTATGGATGCAAAATTTATGGTTCAAGGGAGAATGGATCCCATTTTAGTAATTTATCTTTGTAGGGGTGTCAAATTTTGACCACTTTAGTTGTAGGGGATCTAGATTACAACCATTTTACTTACAATGGTGTTATATTATTACCAATCTAATGATGGTGGTAAATTATGACTAGAAAAAGACATTGGAAACTTTTATTTCTTCTTTGATTCTTTTGGATCCTATTTAGGAACTTTTTTAGGTAAAACAATTCATGTTTGAGCAAGGAAGACTATTCAAATTTGTATTACACTTTATTATACACCCTTTGCATACTTTAAATTTGGAGAAATATTTTGGAAACTATCAAAATCTAGAATTGAATCAAAATTATGACTAACTTTTCCTTGAATCATTTGTTGATTCTTACACTTTATTATACACCCTTTGCATACTTTAAATTTGGAGAAATGTTTTGGAAACTATCAAAATCTAGAATTGAATCACAATTATGACTAACTTTGCCTTGAATCATTTGTGAGTGAATCAACAATTTGACCTTTCTTCTAATGACTACATATGAAACTTCATCATAATCACGTGACTAGTATCCAATTGTAGAATTCTTATAGTCCTATTGGTTAACCTTCATATCTTCATTTAGCATAAAATTATATTGGATTCAAGGATTGGTAACAAGCTCATTGCAATCCTTATTTTATGACTTTTGTGATTTATCTAATATAAGGTTCATTCCATGTGCAATAAGAACTTGTGTTTTATTTATTATATCAACCTTCATGAATGATCCTTTATACATCCAAGGGTGGTAAATATGTATGTATATTTATCTATCATCAAGCATCATGTTATGACTATCTAGTTATACCATCATTTATAACTTATATTTGAGTGTGGGATTTAATTCCAAGGAGTGGTCTACTAATTGCAAGCAATGACCCTTCACAACGTTTTTAGAATGGAAAACACACCCTAAATGATTAATCTTGAACTTTCCTTCAATCCAAATTCAAAAGATGGAGAATTCGGTAGTCATATAAAAGTTATTATATTACTTGAACCTCAAAAGATCACCTAAATATCATATGTAATAATAATAGACATGCCATATGCTACAAGTTGTATCCTTGACTCTATCTCCATTTTTAACATTCCCTCCATGATGATAAGAATTTTGTTCTTTTGAAAGAAAAATTATTGAGTTATCCTCAACACCCCCAACATTATGACCGAAAATTCCCAAATTAGGAATGACCAAAATATTCTCCTCAAATGCATATCCATTCATAATGTTACTCTTAAAAGAACTAAATATATCACCATTTAAAGTCTCTAAGGATAATGCAATATTTGATGTAGCTTTCTTCACCTCGAACTCTTCACATATAATAAGTGAAATATTGAACAAACCAAGACTTGTATATTGGGATACAAATTTGGTTTCCATTTTGTAAAAATTATACCATCTTTGTCAATAAAACACCTCTAATTACCCATAAGAGTGAAATTCGGGGGGTTATCATGAAATATAGAATTTCACCACAACAACATCCAAAGGTACTTCCCCTATTATTAATAAGGGAAGGCACCCATGACCCCCATATATACTCAATGTATCATCTATTAATTATTACCTATTGCCTATTTCCTATCATCTATCAACTATAAATTTCTATACCTACCATGTCACTCACACACATGCACACACACGTGTACGAACATGAGCGTACACACACACACACACACACACACAAGTCATATTACATATAGAATCTATATATTTAGTTCATAATTATGACTAAGATACAAGTAATGAGGTTTATATTATAGGTGCAATGTGACTATACTACTAGATATTGAGAAGAGAATAATCTATATCATACATAATATCTATTTATAGTCACCAATACTATTTATAGTCATAGCCAAGCCTAAAATACACATTTTTCAGTTTGAAGTGAGCTTAGTAAATTTAGTATCTCCACTATAGTTTATACTCCCAATACCTTTGTCTTCAATTCCTATAGTTTCACTTGATCCCAGTAACTTAGTTTCCAATCTTCTTTAGATTAGTAAGATAACATCCTTCTTTAATGACCTCTCTTTTTGGTTGATCTCTTCACTAAATGGTTTAACATCAATCAATTGGTCTAGTCCAAATTAAAGGTAAATAGTAAAATATTATCAATAGTTCTCATATACACACATGATCAGTTGATTTGTCTCCCTAAACACAACTTGGGACATAACATTGGTTGATCCCTCTACTGTCAAAAGATACAATAAGAATATATACAGGGTTAGATAAAGATAGAATATAAAGTTGTGTTGTGCTATTTTGATTTATATTACCTCGATTAGAAAGAGAAGGATAATTTATAACATTGATAATTTATATTTATCTCTACCATTCTAATTATAATAATAAGGGACTATTTTAAATAGAAAATAGTTTTATATTAATCGTACATAAAGGTGAGGTGTGAAATGTCTATCCCATGTGCTTCTTCCTTATTCATTACCATTAATATTTATGTTCCTCTAAATATATATTCAAATTCATATGAATTTACATACTTATAGTCTGATTGTGATAGCAAGAAATTTGTTTTACTTCTGTTCCCTTCTTTTTTTTGGCATTGCCTAATCTTGGCAATCATATATCTAACTGGAATGGATGGAATTTTTAATTTCCCACTCCTAGAGTTTATACTTTTCATTTTGTAATACTTTTTTTCTGCCTTCCCATCCTCATAATTTTTGAGATTCCTTCACATATGTATTTATATTTATATTTGGTTTTCATTCCATGTACATTTTATGATCTTAGAAGACATAAAACTGAGTCCATTTGTAGGGTTGTTATTTATGGTATTTTAGCACTTGCTCAACAATCTCAAATATTGTTATTTCTACCTTGGAAATTAAATATTCTCATTTAATTTATTTTAATTTCTATTAGGCCAAACTTAAGTTCTAATATACCCTATTTATTTTTGGATTGATTGTTTCAAATACTGATAATTCATGTCTCTTCTTGATTTTAGCTTTATTTGGTTGTTCTAGCCAATGATTCCATAAAATCAAAGTAATTTTTTGGTTTTTAGATCTTTAAGATATATTAGGATTGAGGGACCTTATATTTATGATTTATGCACATCTAATCCATTTTTGGGTTTTTATTTTATTTTTAATTTTATTGATGTTTTTCTATAGGGAGGGATTGTGGATGCATAAGAGAATTTGGGTATGAATTAAATCAAGATAGATCATATTAATTATAGATATGTAAAGTTTTAAATAACAATATTCATCCAATGGGAAGGGAAATGATAATTTTATTTCATCTGGGATGTTTTCATGATCAAAATTTGCATTTTTCAAAAAACTTGGGTGAGTTGCTAACTTATTTTACAATGGAAGATGTTGAAGCATGGCATTCATTTTAATTTTATTTCTTTTGATTATGGGATATTTTTTTCAAAATATATTATAATGTTTTGAATATTTTATTTTCAAGATCTATTTTCTCTCTTTTTTAGGAATGCATGGATAGGTGTAGATAGTTGACCCTTGAGGGTGTCACTTTTATTATTATTAAATGAAAGATAGTGTTTTATGTAGATATTAAAACTTTGTAAGGGTAAGAATCACCCAATAGGTATAAACATAGTTGTTTGAGAATATTAAGCATATTTTCATGGTCTCATTTTGCACATTTAAAAAATTTAAGATGAGTTGTTATTTCTTTATTCAATTTTAGAACCTCTTGGTCAAGAAATGTAGGATACATAATCCTACTAAAAAAATATTATTCCATGTCTTTTTGTGGTTCTATGATAGTGATTTATTTTTATGGATTTTAGTTTATGTTATTAATTTTTACCCGTATGATTCTTTTAATTTTTATTATGGTTAATTTATGTTTTAGTATAAATTATGTAGAGGAATAAGCTATTTATATTTTGTTGAATCAACTCCATAAGATAGTTGAGGATATTATGGTGACTCCTTTTGTTGAATATGCATTTAGTAGTTTTGAATGTTATTAGCAATGGATATGGAATTTTTGGATTATGGTAGAATAATATTTGCGTAGAGGTTATGAAAGATCTAAATAATGAGTGTGTAAGTTTAGGATTTTGATTGAAAATATTTTGGGTAGAAGTTGTGAAATATCTAGGTAGTGGTTATGGAAATCACTTTTAGACATTGATATTTTTTAGATATAAGGGATTTTGGATAATATTTCCATAAGATTAACAAGAATGGATATATAATATTAAGGACAATGGATTTGGAATATTTTGGGCAATGGTTTCTTAAGACACATTTGGCCATGGATCTTTTGAAGCTACATTATACTTTAGATACTAGTTATTGAAGGTTAAGGTTAGTGGATGTGGAATATATAGGCAAATGGCTATGGGAAATTATTGGTAATGGTTGTAGAAGACAATATATGTTGCAAAAGATGTGGATATTATATTTGGAAAACTATATGTATGAGTGTTTTGGGTATCTAGTGTTGAAGTTCTTTTGTTTGAAAATCAAACTAATATTTATCTTTTTGGGGATTTATGTGGCTGAATTTCTACCACTCTCCTTTTCTATTCACTATATTGTGACTTGGATGCAAAAAACATGGTTCTAGGATACATAATTCAGATTTTACTATTAAATTGATTTATTGAAATTTCCTTTTGTTAAAATTTCAATTATGGATTTTTACATAAATTTTCCCATGTAAGTTTTTTACCCTATTTTTTATTAATGTGTATAAGCAAGATATAAATTTAAACTATTTTTATTTTCTAATATATATCTAAACTAATAAATATGAATGATATAAATAGATGTTCAATTAGACTTTATTATACATGGAAAATACTAATAGGATAGGGTACATATCTTGTTATTGATATGTTTCAATGTGAGACTATGTGTTAGAATAAAGAAGGATTGAAGATTTATCTATAATCACCTAGTTATTGAAACTCATTATTTGGATCTTCTTGAGTGATTTCATTAGGATCTAGATGCTTATGTCAAATGTAGGCATATAATTTTTTGTGGATTTGACCATGTATCCTATGCATCACTATCTTAACATATGTCACATTTCCTACTTCTAAATTATCTTCCTATGTGATATTAATAGATCACTATGTGCACAAGTCCAAAAATCCTATCTCCTTCACTTTAAAATACTAATTTCAATTCCAATGCTAGATTAAGTTATAAAAGTTTGGAAAAATGATGGGTGTGATAACCCCAATCACTCCCCAATGAATGGTTGAGTAGTTCCTATGTATCCATTAATTCAAGAATGAAAATAAAGTTACACATAGTGTTTCCCCTTAAGTGTATGTTTACATTGGTGATCCACCAATATGGATGCAACTTATAATTCATCTTTTGACATTTGAAAACGTCAACATGTATTATCTTAGAGGTAATTTAGACTTTGTTATTTCTTATTTCTTATGATTTATTTTTTATTTGGAAGATTCATGAATGTTTGTCTCAATGTGTTGATGTATATAGGTCATCTTGATAAGTTCAACATAGATTCTAGATAGTGATACATGCTTAGAACTATTTTTTGTATAAATATAAGACTATTTGGGTGAACTATTATGCCATTGACATGAAAAATTTATGGGTCAATCCATAAAGATTATTTGAATTGAGAAAATGATTATTTCTCATCGCACGAATGAGTTTAGGGGAGGTGGATTGTTTAAATAATATGGAGACATATAATTATGTATATAGGTGTCCAAAGATATATGAATGTTATATGATGATCAAAAGGCTATCTGAGTATGATAATAAGAAAGATATGCACAACTAGAGAGTTCCTATATGTGACTAATAGTGAATTCAGAATGAAGAGCTCATAGAATGCAAGTGGGTATGAGATAAGGGTGTGTAAGAACTATATGTATTTTGACAATTTATATAAGGTAAGAATAGGTGAAGATGAGAGTTTCCAAGTGTGTAATACCATATTTTATTGTTTAAAAATGAACCACCTTTCATTCTAGTATTGAAAAGAAAAAATGATGGATTAAAAGGATAAATATTGTATACCTTAATGTGTAAACACATTTTGTCTTTGGGAGAAGGATCCAAGTGTGCAACTTACTCAATGCAAACAATAAATGAAACATGCAGTAATCAATGCCCTATATAGTATGAAATCTAGAATAAATTAGATCAAATAAACATTTTAAATTTAAAGAGAAAATAAGGAATATACTTATTAGTGGATGAACAATATTTCCATCTAAAGAATTGGAGATGTGCTTCCTTTTCAAGAATTACATATTTGGGTGATTATGCCATAATGGATAATGTCATGTGGTGATAATCCCCCAAGCTAAGTGCCTTTATTCAAATTGTGGGTTTGGAAGATAAATACCCTATCCTTCATAAAGAAAGAGTAGTGTTAGGACATGGAGCGATGCATAACCTCAATTGTACTACTCATTTAATTGATTTTCAAATTCCATATGGAATGGTAGATCATCCATAATACAGCTCATATATAAACTAAATCAATTGATGGAGATGAACTTATATATTTCAAATGTTATATTCAATTCCATCAATGCAACTTGAAATATTTAAAAACTTTAATAGTGGATTCATGAACAATATCCATGCCTCCATATGATTTAAACTATAAAAAACATGTGATATAAAACCTCACAAATCTATATGTCAGTCTACCCTCGATCTGAAATATTTGATAACTTGTCACTCATGTACTTATAAGCTATTTATAAAATTCCTACATATGGATTATAAATGCCCCAAACTATATCTCAATCTATAATAATTTATCCTTGATTTAAACCAGACTTATAATTTGATCCAATATGTACCTTTTGAATCATTTAGTCTATTTAAAATTTTGAATTATCTATGTATGTAGACATAAATTTTTATGAAAAGGCCACTAATATGCCCTAATTTGAGGTGATTAATGTAGCCTATGAACTAGTCATCTCAAAAGAAATTGTTAAATATGTCATGTTATATATAAAGATATGTGTAATCATGTTCTAAAATGTGTATAATATGTAGTATGAATAAATAATAAAATAATGTATGAAGAAGTTATCCTAAGGGACAAAAGTGTAATATCAAGATAAATATATAATTAGATATACAGTAGTAATCATGACAAATATAAGCAATGAATAATAAGCTATGCAAAAATGTGTATGATATAGATCATGTCACAACACACAAGTATAAATGTGTGTTATTTGGATTAGGACACCTAAACTTAGAATACAATCCTAAATTTAACCATTGGGAACCACATAATTTAATGGCCA
>JARHVA010008949.1:20000-132500 GCA_037957365.1 Torreya grandis | reverse complement strand
GTTGTTTTGTATAAAACCAACCAAAGTGAATGATGTTCATATGGTTCTTCACTGGTTTCCCTTAAAGTATAGCCAAATGATAAAATCATGTACCCACCATTTCTATAACTTAAAATGGGCCTAGCCAATTCATTTTGAACATACCTTTATTTTATTATCCATATTGGTCTTATTTTGATTTTATTTTAGCTCAAAATCACCAAATTCAAATTCATGAATTTGAGCCTTCTTACCATATGCTATCTTAATAAAATATTGATATATAAGAAGATTATCAACAACTTGTATTCATTTGTCATGTAACATTTTTGACTCATGCAACCAATTTTTACAATATTAATTATCCCTAACAATGTATTTCAATAAAACACATAAACATGGTATATTTATCACAAAGGAAATGATGCATCTATTGTATAAATAAGATAATAGGGATTGACCTTCGTGGGAATGCAAACACTTGTGCAATATGCTTAAATAATTCATAGATAATCTATCAATATGTTTTTACTTATTTTGGATTAATGTGTCTAAATAAGGTAAAACTTTGAACTATTTAGATTGTCTAAGATATATTTAAATTTATAAAATATGAATGCTACAATCATATTTTCAATTACACTTTACTCTTGATGGTAATTATTAAGGATAGGGTACTTATCTTGTTACTATTATGATTTGGTATGAGACTGTGTCTAGGTGGCAAAAAGGACTAAATATGGATTTGGACTCACTCTACTCTAGAAAATAGATATATAGACTACCTAGATGAGTCGTTTAGGATTAGAATGAATACACTATACATAGGCATATATTTATACTAGACTCATACCTATAACATGTGCTTCACTATTTTTTCATATATTTCTATGCCTCTTTTAAACCATCTTATTTTGTGATATAATCATCTCATTGTGTCCACAAGTCCGAAAAACCTATCTCCTTCACTTCTAAACCATAACTCCACTATTGATGTTAATTTAAATTATAAAATTAAGGAAAAGTGGTGGTTTAAGATGATCCTAACCAATCCATGAAGAATGCTTGAGTGTTGCCTATATATACAATACTCTAAATAGGGAAATCAAACTACATTTAGTTTTTTCCCTTAATTTCATGTGTGCAATGGTGATCCACTAGTATGGACGTAAGCTATAATCTATCTATCAACACTTGATAATGATAATTTGACATAGTCTAATGGTGCTTCAGACTTTTATAAGTCCTTTTCGTTATGATTGATTTTTGAATTTGGATCTTTAAGGCTATTCCCCTTAGTCTGTAGATGTGTATAGATTTCTTCTTGATAAGTTCTATATAGATGCTATATATGGATATGTGCTTAGACCTACTATGTATAAATCAAGGAATCTTTAGGTAACTTTTCATGCCATAAACATATGAAATGTATAGGTATACCTATATAGATTATTTGAATTTATAAAATGACTTTTTTCATATAATGCAATAGATTTTGGTGGAGACTATTTTGGGTCCTCCACTCTTGTATATGAATTCTAGAGTTTTACTACTTTAGGCCCCAATGATTTTATATCATTTGACCTCATATCTGTGAGTACACTTAGCATCCTACTTAATGACATAGGTCAATAGGTATTTTTATGGGTCAATAGATCCATCATACAACTGCAAGGTTACAAAATCTCATATAGGGAATGTCATCACTCCTACTAGAGGAATATTCACCACTAGTTTGTTGGGTGTATAAACTATTATCATAACACTAGTTGTGATTCCTCCAACATCACTGACAAACTTGAACTATCCACTTTTTTAGTCTTGGTGCCAAGTTATTCTCTATCTCTATGTAATCTCTCTATAACTTCCTCATATGACTTCCTAGTTACTACAATTTTATTTCTACTAATGTCAATGGCATGACACATGCATTCCTACTGAATAAATGAAATGAATGTGACCTTGACTAGACCATTTTCTATATAGTTAATTATGAAAAGTCTTATCTTCCTCTTTAATATATACATTCTAGAGTTTAAGATACTCCCTAAAACTACCACTAAAGTGATCAATCTCCTCTACAATATCAATTGCTTTGATTTTTCTTTCCCTATCCCATTTTGATTCTAGGATGACCTATTATTCATAGTCTTAGTCTGTGATTTATTTGGATTCACCCAGATCACACTAAGTCTTGGGATATAGTAATTTTGATATAGGTTTGCTTCCTCGCACTATTTTTGATCTCCTTTTAATACCTCTACTCATAGTTTTCTTCATCCATTTTTCATCAACATGATTCTATTTGATCCATCTCTTGTATTGTAGCAATTCTTGTTAAAATCTTCTAATCTTCTTTGCCTCTGTTGCCTTTTTATTTTCCATGGTTTCTTTCCTCCTAGTGGGATTCAACTTGGTCCAGTTGAAATGGTCCACCTAACTTTAATTCATGCCTTCCTTGTTTACATCCCCCTCCAACCTTGATTGAGTACACAATGTTAGTTATAAAAGGAACCACAACCCCTTCCACTACAAAAAAAGTTACAAGAAAAGAGAATCTTTATAAGAATCGGTCTATTATTCCCTCACAAAATGATCATATGTAGTCTTAATATATATGTATCCTTAAACAAAAAAATAAGATATGTACTCCTCAATATTATTTCTCACCCAATGGTTAATTGCTCGAGTCTATTTGGTGTTCAAATTATGAAACCTTTCCAACTTATTTTCATCTCATTAAAAAATCTATGTACTATGAGGTTAGAAAAAATATTTCTCTAGTCCATACAATTATGCCACTAGGAACTCAAAGAGTTTGCACTAAAAAAATTTCATATATATCCCCATAAATATGTTCGGTAATGACTTCTTGCACAAGGATCCCTACTCTAACATAATATTCTTTAGAAAACATTCATATCCTTTTATATACCAATCTTTCAATTTCTCTTTGCACAGACAACCATCTTAGCATTTTGTGTGTCAAAAAAATGAAAATATTATTAATAGTGTCTTGTATAACTCCTTTTCACAACATCTTATTGTTATATTATCTTTGAGTTCCTGCTAGTTTGCAAGGTAGACATTGTATAAATATAGATTCACATGATATGATTCATATAATAAAATTTTAGTCACTACTAGTATTATTTCCATGGATTTTGTATGAAAACAAGCTCATTTGAGACATGCCAAAGATAAATGTACATTCTTAAACCACTAAAAATCAGAAATGAAACATAATAAGTATCATTCTTATCTTATGAATTAAAAAAGTACATGATATATCAATACTCAGTATAAAAAAAGTACAGATTGATCATGTTTATCCTATGAACAATAACTAAAAGTAAATGAACCACTTTACATGATGTGACTATACATTGCTTATAGAGTCTACTCGACCATTTGATTTATTGTCTCTTCACTTTTTCATCCTTTCAATTTTATTAAGTGTTCCATATTCCATTTATAGTATATACTTACATGAATGATTACAATATGTAAAACTATCGTCTCTAAAAATATACAAAATGTTTGTGAACATCCATGCATAGTCCTCTACTAAAAACACCTTATAAAACTCATTGGTGGAGAGTTGTTTAATCATGGAAGAGATGAAGTATTATGGAAATTAGTGTTACAACATGAAAGAGAAGGCATATTACATGAATGCTAAAAAGGAATCATTGGTGGTCATTATGTTATGTAAGTTATCATGAGTAGGATTATATTCTCAAGGTCATAGTGGCCTATAATCTATAAGGACACTAAGGATTTCACATAGAGGTGTGACATTTTTACATAGATTGGGAACCCAAACATGAGCGATGACATTCCATTGACTTCAATGATATCATAAGATCCATTTAATAAATGGGATATATATTTCTTTGTGCCAATAAATAGACACGCATGTGTGCATGTGTGTGTGTGCGCGCACGCACACACACACACACACACACACCTCTATGTGTGTGTGTGGGTGTGGGTGTAGGTATATGGGTGACAATTTTCCATAGATTGGGAATCTAAACATGAGGGATGACATTCCTTTGATTCTGATAGTAACACAAGATTTATTTGAGAAATGGGATATATATTTACTTTTGCCAATATATGTATATGTATGCATTCTATATGTGAAATACTCTATTACTCATTATAATTTATTATAATATCCTTTTCCTCTACTATTCTGGCTCAGTGGTGTGATCTTTTGGCTTGGTTTGTCCTGATGACTTTTATGGAGTGTGCCTTCTTCCATTCTAGGTGTTGGTTCATGGGCTTCCCTTTGGTGGCTACTTAGAAGCTACAACATATGGTTTTTATTGTCTATATTTAGATTTGCCTTTTATTTGTGTTCATTACTTATTGCTTCTTCTTGGTTTTTTGTGACCTGTAGGTGGTCATTTTCTTGTTACAGTGTTTTTTGTTTATTAGCTCCTTTTTCTATGGAATTATCTTATGGATGAGGGTCCATTGTTTGTATCCATGTCAAAATGGGTAGAGGTTTCATTGGATGATTTTAAACATCTGTGATTTGTAATTTTCATCTTAATAGAATAAAATTATGACTTTATTCCATGAAAAAAAGTAAATTTCTAAGTACACACATAGATCCAATTTGATGCACTATATATATATATATATATATATATATATATATATATATATATATATATATATATATATATATATATATATATATATATATAGTTTGATGCGCTGCTTATAATTAAACAATTGAAGTAAATAGTGTTGTCAAATAATTAAATGCCTTTGTTTAAATATGATATTTTTAACCATAGTCCTATGAGACTGTACTTCCATTGCAGTTCCAAACATTTATAAATATTCTTGAGTCAAAATTTTAAGATTAAACTATAGTATGCAAAAGAGTGGGTGTTTGTGATTCATTAAAGTATCAATGTTTTTGTTTTCAGTAATATACACATGCACTATTTATGTTTTCAATATTAAATCATTTTCTCTAGTAAGAGAGAGAATTTGTGATTGGATGTAGTATAAGGCATTATCCATGCATTATTCTTTTAGTAAGGGAATTGATTTGCTTTCACTGTGGCTACCAATAATTGAGAAGCTTAATGGTCAATATGATCCTTGTGTAAAATGAGGAATTTTAGATTGTTTGGATTGTTGTCCTTGAGCCAAAGCTTCTACACTTTTTATGGCCCCTACTTTCTTAAACTTTATCTTTTTGGTGTCACTTTCCACACCTAAGTAGTTTGTTGTCCAAATGTCCATTCTTGATCCTACTAAGACTTTTATGCACTTTTTTTTTTTTACTAAGATCAATTGGTATGGACTTTGATTATTGGATCTATAATTCTATCAAACCCTTTTTAATTATAGACTTTTAGTTGATAGAATATTATCGTTGGTGAAAGGACAATACTACATATAGATATATATGGATTTGACATACATTCTGAATGGAAATTAACTTTTTTTATCTAAAAAAATATGTAACAATTTTTGGTAACTCTTTAATTAATATTTAGCTTTCTACTTATAACAAGGTCATGTTTATTTCAAATATGTTTATGCAAATAGAAGCGCAGGAAAATAAGGCGTCTCTGAAGGTGGCCCATCTTCAATTTTATGGATTATTATGGTAATGTGCCATAAATATTTTCCCATGTGCCTCCATTTTCTCCTCTAAGGGATGGAACCTAATGGTAAGGTCACAAAAGAAGTGAATCTCACTGTCACACTCACATCTATTCTGATTGGTTTTTCGTCATGATGGAATGCACCTCCTCTAACACAACATGGTGATCGATCTCCTTCCTCAATGCAGTGTGGCAATTGGGCTGCTCCTACTCACCCCAATAAAATTTTACATCTTGCTCTGCTAAACTCACCCCCTAGAACCACTATAGATGAAACTCAAACTGACAGTGAAGGAAATACGAAATGAATGAACAATATAAACATAAAATGGGATCTTTTACTTGAGGGAGATAACCTATTGGATATTGGTTGGTAAAATCTGAATGACTTTAATCCTCCACCTGCAACTAGTGTCTTTACAATGGCAACTTAATTTCATGATTTATATTGCTTTGTTGATCTTGTAGATGATTTTATAAATTGCATTTTGCTTTTGGTTTCCTAAACCCTTTTGTTAGCGGATGTGGTGTGTTAGACATAGGGATGTTGTCTCATACCACCCACTTTTGTTTTGGAATAATTAAATATATTTTATTTTAAATAATACTAATATATTTCATCCCAAAAAATTAATAAATAAATCAAAATCAAAATCCTCTCGCCATTTCAATATCCGCTTTGAATTTATTTAGCCCTAACTAATGTTGCGGAATAATTAATCTATAGTATAAGCGTGATTGTAAGAGCTATTTTGCAATGTACGTAAAATTTCTAGCGGGATAAAGATTAAATTCTAACTAGAAAGAACTCTTTAAGAAATTCAATACAGGTTTATTCATGGTGGGATTCACCCTGCCATGCAAATTGTGAATACATTAAGGATTAGATCTAGGATTAACAATAACAATAACCAGAGACTTCTATGAGGAGGTTAGTCTAAACACTCCCCTACAAGTCATAGAAATCAGATGACAGTAATGCAGGAATATTGTATGAGTGGAAGAGATTATTCATATCTGAATCCATTTCCGACTGTAAAAGATCATGCTGAGAGCATATGGAGACTAACTCAAGTAGTGTTGTATTGCGTCATGAAAGGATTTTTCTTCATCCTGCTTCTCTCAAAAAGAATCAGGATTGTCTAAAAAGAAGATTTCTGTTTCAGTAATAGTCTGGTTTTCGCATGGATCACACTTTGCAATGCTCTGTCCATTGGCAGCCACATTTGTCTTCTCCACCTTGTCTGTAACTGTACCGTTCCAATAGCATCCTTTACACGGTTTTTTGAGTGGAGGATGTGTTGTGTAGTTCTTGTTGTTCCTTTTGAGCTGCTTGCACAAGTAAAAATTCCAGTAGTTTTTCACATCGTTCTCTGTCCGACCAGGCAATCTCTTTGCAATCAGTGACCATCTGCAGATAAGTCAATATTAAAATGGCTAAGGATTATAAACAATGATCAATGTTTAATCAATACCCAGCTGTACCCACAAAGGAATAATAATATTATGACACACCCATCGTTTTGAAGGTGGACAATTTGTCAAATCGATATAATTTCCACACCTTCAAAACATCAACGACATTAACAACATCCACCAAACAAATTTGCAATGGAATGAACCACAAATAATTCTTTGTATTATCATCATCTTCCCTTACCTATTGCCAAGAAGACGATGAAGTCTAATGATAAGATCTTCATTATCTGGAGAAAAATTCCCACGCTGAATGTTGGGATAGAGATAATTAATTCAACGAAGTCTACAGCTTTCCTATCTGCGTTTCAGACCTGTTCAAATGAATTGTACACTATAATTCTCTTATGCTGTCGGTCTACAGCATACAGAAAGAACGAATGAAAATGCAAGATAAAAATTCATTTTATCCTTTACTGGGGTATTTGAGTGGAGGATGTGTTGGACTTGGGTGGTTATTGTTGTTCCTTTTGAGCTTCTTGCACATGTGACTATTCCAGTAGTTTTTCACATCATTGTCTGTTCGACCAGGCAATCTCTTTGCAATCAGTGACCATCTGCAGATAAAGTCAATATTAAAATGGCTAAGGATTATAAACAATGAGCAATGTTTAATCAATACCCAGTTGTACCACAAGACTCCACAAAGGAATAATAATACCATGAAACACCGAAATAAATTGTACACCGAGCTTTCTGAACAACAAAGTTTGCAATGCGGTAGACCACATTGGCAGGCTCCACCAAACAAGTTTGCAATGGAGTTAACCACATAAAGTTTGCAGTTTATGCATTGGAATGAACAACAAATAAATCTGTGTATTATCATCATCATTCCTTGCCTATTGCCAGGAAGACGATGAAGTCTAATGATAAGAAGTTCTCCAGAAAATTTCCCACGCTTAATGTTGGGATGAGATAATTAAACCAACGAAGTCTGCAGCTTTTCCCTTTGCGTTTCAGACCTGCTCAAATGAATTTAACACTGTAATTCTATTATGCTGTCGCTACACTGTATATAGATTTGTTGACTTAAGACCCCAAAACAGAAAACTAAAAATCACAAATTCTGAAAAACTGAATATGACCCAAATCTGAACAAATCTATACGGCCCAAAATCCTGAAAATAATCAATGTGATCAAAAATCTGAACTAATTATCCAACGAATAAGTGAGAGACCTGTTTTTACAGGAAGAGAGGTCCATTGGCCTTCCCCATGAGTTCTGATGTACTCAATGAGAATGGTATCTTCTTCAAGGCTCCAAGATTTCCTGTTGGAAGAATCAGTGGGGATTTGAGCCATGAAAAAAGGCTACGGTCTAGACCAAACCCCAAAAACAAAAAATAATGATGTTAAAGCTATTTGGACATCACCAGCTATATAACATAATAAAACGATTCAATATGGGGTGGGCTGAGACTAATAGTTGGTCATCATTGATGCTCAATAAATGAGCTCTTTTTAGAATAGAGAGCACAATTTAACAACCCAAAAAATTAATCATCTTAAAGTTATTGAGATATAGTTAATTATATGATATAATAATAATATGATTTAATGTGGAGCTGGGGCACAATGTAAATAGTTGGTGATTGATGTGGATGTGAACTAAAAGTGTTTGGTTGATATAATAAATAGATTTATTTTATGAATAAGTGAAAGGTATTGGTTTCAAGTTTTTTTTTTTTTCTTTTAAGGTATATGAACAAATAGAATTTGTTAATATGAAGTTCACTTTTTTTTTTTAAAGGTTTATGAATAAATTGAACTTGTTAATTTTAAGTCCACCTTCTTTTTTGGAGGGGTTTATTTATGAAAAAACAAAAAGTGTTGTTGTGAGATTGCTTCTATCTTTAATTGTAACCAACTCATTTATGAAGTATTTTGAAGATTTAACTCTAAAATCCTTCCTTTTAAAATCTAAATGGTTGGAAAGATATGTAGATGATATGTATGTTAATTGGTTGAATAGTTTAGAAAAATTAGACAATTCCTATACCGATTTAAATAAATTTGTTGACACTATCTACTTCACAAAATGAAATACTTCTCTTCCTAAACAACTTCCTCTCTAAAAAACCAGATGGATCTTTTTCTTGATAAGTTTATAAAGAAAATAACTACATTGATTTCTATCTACACGTGAATTAACACCATCATCCTTCTAAAAAAAAATTGCACTAAAAATGTTTGTTATAAGAGTTTTAAAAATATGTGATGATGGTCACTTAGAGAATGAGACCAAACATTTGATTGGGTTTATTAAAAGGAATGGTTATAATGAGAAGCATATTGTTATAATCCTCAAATCAACTAGGAATGCTCATATAAGACATAAAATTAAGGATGACAATGTTAATAGACTTATAGCTTTCCTCTCGTATATTGAAGGAAATTTTTATAAAATTGTAAAAAAATTCAATAAGAACGTCCATATCACTTTTCTTCCCTATAGAAAACTTAGGAGGTTGGTCAAGTTGTCTAAAAATAATCTAAAACCAAATTTTAGAAGTAGAGTGTGCAAATTGATTGTTCTTGTAGAATGTCATATTTGAAGAGTCTAGATGCTTCATTTATACAATAATTAATGAACATGTTGCTGATATAAATAAGGAACAATAGGTTAAGTTGAATTTAGAAGGGCATTGTTTCAAGAATCAACATCATAATTATACTGAGAATACAAAGATTTTATTTTAAAATGATTACTATTACAAGCAATGACTAAGAGAAGAAGTAAAAAAAAATTAAGTATGATATCAACATGAATTGGAATGGTAGTCTAAAAGTAAACTAACCTTGGAGGTGATTATTAATTTAATTTAAAAACTTTATCTTAAACATGAACAAAACATAAAATTTCTTATTTGAATTATAAGTAAATAAATGTTAATTATTTATTTTCATTTTTAAATATAATCTTTGTATTGATGATGATGATGATGATGATGATGATGATGATGATGATGATGATGATGATGATGATGATGATGATGATTCTTTATTTTAATATCAAAAAATTAATGTATTATTTCATTTAATATTTTACTACATCTAAATAAGTAATATAGAAGAGTTTCTTTGTTAACATCTTTAAATAGAATTTTGAGTTTAATTTAATGATAGATCATTTAAGATGACTAAAAAATTCTATATAATTTTAATCAAAAATATTTATTTTTATTTTATGAATTGTAAAAATATTTTTTTATAAAAATAATATTTTAAATTTTTATTTGTATTCATGATGCAATTATCATTTCGAACATTCCATGGACATAATGCTTTCAAATGATTAAAACCATGTACTTATAAAAATATGTTTTTTCCTAAGGAACATTCCAGCTACAAAGTGCTTTCAGAAGATTAAACATGTGACTAAAAAATCTTTTATTTACCATACTACTATGACACCGTCTTTCCTTACAAGTCTCTAAAGAATGACTGCAAGAGTTGTGTTTTTGGGAAAGAAGTCAATAGGGAAAATATTGTTCGATAGTTAACATAGTACACTTTTTAGTAACTCTAGTAAAGGTATGGTACTATACTTTTTGCTATAGGCATTTATTTTGATCAACATTTTCTTTCCACCCAATTAAAATAGGTTATGCATTGGAAAATTACAATTTGCCTATGTTTTGTGAAGGGTAGTTATATTTTATTAATTTTTTGATTAAAAGTATGTGGTGCATAACTTAAATAGGTTTTGTCTAACCAAATATTCTCCATTTATTCTGAATCCAATTTTCTTAGGTTTACAAATTGCAAATGCACATTTTATAAGCTTTTTTCACAGCATATGGCTACAATTTTGTTAATACCTTTTGGTAGCATATCACTGCAATTTTATTTCCAAAATGAGTCATTATGAGTAGCACCATTTGTTGTGATATTTGTGCTATTTATCATGCACTGTTGGTCCCACCTGCAACTATAATGGCTTGCTTCCATAATGATAGGGGTGATGGTTAAGACATAGAGTTGTTGTGGGAACTATGCTACATGTAAATTTTTCTTATAGTGATTTACAACAAAATAGGGACCCACTAAGGGACCCTTTATTTTTAATGGATTTTTCACATAGACATCATTTCTTCAACGTGATACTACTACAACCTACCATTGGATAGTGTTGTTATAGGTTTGTTTTAACATCTTCTACAAATAAATTTAAATTTTTCATTAAGTACATAGAATTCTTGATAGAGTTTCAAGAAATTGGATATTGTATTATAAATAATGGAATAAAAAGTTTATTAATTCAATCAAAATCTATTAACATATCTAAATGCATTTTAAAACAACCTTGGGTTTCAATCAAATATTTTTATTTGCATGAAAATACTATTTTTACATATGCAAAACTATGTTATGCTATCAAATTATTTTTCTTATGCTATTACAACCTTCAAAATAATAAAATAATTTTTCAAGGTTCTATGCACTCTGCAAACACTATTTGCATATTTGAATCTAGTGGGGAAGTTGCAAGAAAAATAGTCAAAACAAATTTATGGTTAACCACATCCAATAGAAAAAAAAACTTAGAACCTTACTTTTTGTCAAGTCTCTGAACTAGAGCTCAGTGAGCTACACCCAAAACACAATCTAGCCTAGATTTTAAGCAAGTAAAAAAATTAAAGAAATGATAATTACAACAAAAAAACTTGACCTATTCTAAATTTTCACTTGAGCTCTATAAATTTTAGGCCCTGTTAATAAAGAAGAACTATAACAATTTTTTAAAACGTCTTAACAGGTCACAAGATAGAAATTCATGGATATCATGGAGGTGGGAGAACATTGTTATGATTGATGAGGAGCAGAGTTTTTTTAGTGGTGAATCTTTGTTAATCTATGAATTTTCCATTTTTTGAAGTTGACATTTGGTGATTTTTGTTGAGAGGTCAACAAGGCAGGATCGCTGAAATTTTTAGGGTTGAAATTAATTTGGAGGAGAGGTTCGCCTACATTTGAATACAAATTTTCTCATATAAATGTAGTTCATCAATACCTCAAAAGCTAATCCTGATGAATTCACCATATACAATTGGGTGGATGCTAGAAAAAAATTAATTCTATGCAGTGTAAACCTGAGGACAATAGGTAGGTGCCCATAGGATGTCCATCGATGGATGTCTATAACTTTTTGAAGGATGCACACATACTGTTGATAGACACCCATGGGCATGAAGAAAATATGTGGAAGACCATAGTCTAATGGCATCTGCCAACATATTACAAATGTCAATATGTTACGAGCATCCACCTACATATTGTGGATGCCCATCAATATATTGTGGGTAATTTGCTTGTGTATTCTAGGCATTTTCCTTCATATTGTGGGCATATACCTACATATTATGAGCATCCACCTACATATTATATCCATCCACCTATGATACACATGTGGCTACCTATGATAAGTAGGTGATTGCCTATAGATTGATGGTAGATAGCATAATGAGTGTGTCCACTGATACATTTTGGATGTTTTCTAGCTTATTATCAATGTCTACCTACATATTGTGGGTGTCCACATGTGATACACGTATGGTCACTCATGATAAGTAGGTGACCACCTACAAATTATTAGTAGATGGCACATTGAGGGCATCTACCATATACAAACTATTGATGAATACATGTGATCTTCAGGGGTCTACCATTAGTTGCATCCATACATGTGAGATAATTATCTCACATGCATGGCTAGGTATCCTTTCCCAAGGGAAAGGAACTATAAACATTAAGCTTGGCATGTACTCTTCACAAAGGAATGTTGTGAGGAGTAGCATGTAGTGTTAAGTTACACACACTTCATAGCTATGCAATGTATCACATCGGTGTTCATCAACATAATGTGGATGTTTTGCCATGATGTGTGGGAAACCCCATTGCATGGTGTGCAATAAAAAAATATTTAAACTATAATTATAATTAAATAAATTTATAATTATTCTTCTTTCAAACCTATCAATTTAATAAAAATTATTTAAAAATCATAATTTACAAAATATGATAACCAATATATGCATAACCACTTTTTTCACTTTTGGCATCCATTAGCATGTAGCTAGCATCCATCTGTATTATGCAGATGACCATCGACATGTAGCTAGCATCTGTCTGCATACCTTCAATGTTTATATGTGTAATTCAACTTATGGCATCACATGATTTGTCTGTACATCTATATGCCTTCTAAAATGATTCACCACCACTACGAATCTAATTTACCTAGAGACCTCCAGGGATAATTTATAGGGCCCACTTAAGTGAACCCTATTAAAGAGTTATTACTGAATGTACAACTACACCATTCTTTTTTATATGCAATGCCCACCTTCAAGTTTTGAGACTTTAAGCTACTTAGAGAGCTCCCTAGATTTTTATTATGTGACCAAAAAAGGATAAATTGATGCACATTAAAATGTTTGATCTAGAGAACATTACATTGTATTAAGACAAAATTTGGCATGTTTTTGGACCTTTGATTTTGTCTACAAGTAGTCCCATGACTATGTTTCAAATGAGCCAAGATAATGATTTTGAAACCAAGGATTTGATTTTTCATCAAAATGTTGGTCATATTTTTTATGTTATCCCTTGAACTCTACCATTGGGTGACCAATATCCTTTCTATCATATCATCTTGAGTAACGGTCCACATCTTCCCTAGAAATGCTTTTACGTGCTACCACGGATGTAAATTCCATTTAATTTCTCACTAGTGGTTTGATATTTAATCTTGAATCAAATTTCCCTTACATAGATCATAACTCAACTTATGTGGCTTGATTATGGTGGGTCTAAAAAATGTCCAATTTGGTGTATTCTACTCGCGTGGCATCTATGTGGTATTTTCTTGGTATACTGGTGGTCAATGTTTTAAAAATAGTACCATTATATTTTTAAAATATTTTTTGATCTCAGACCATCTGATTATTGTTGCACAGATCACTGCAGACCATTGATCTAGATTTGAAGGATCGAATTCTATTGGTCACTTTTGTTTTATTGAAAATTCCTCATCTATCTCACACTATTTGATTAATTTGCTTCAAAAGAATGGATATCATTGATCTTGATCAATGGATTCTAACCCTTGCTCCACAAATCATCAATTTGGATGTGCATTCTTTGATGCATAGCATCAATCTTCAAAAGGTGCTCAGGATTTCATTTGGGCACATACTTATGCCACTTGCCATTAATATGTTTGTCCATAGGATATTTTAATTTTCAATGTCTAACATACACCATTAGATCATCCTTGGGTGAGTAAATATGATTTGTTGGCTCATGATCTATGGGATGCACTGGTATTGGGTGCTTAATATTCCTTTATCAAGAAGGTGACACTTGTCACCCTCTCATTTATCTTAGGACTCCTATGAGGCTTCAATTTGATTTTCGTACAATTTTTATTTGATGTCCATGTGTTTGTTAATGATGTTTGTGCTACCATCAAATTTAAATTCTAATGGTTAATTACTTGAGATTTATTTTGATGTCAATGCACCTATCAATGATGTTTGTATAATAGTCATTGATGTTAATATGACCATCATAATTTAAGTTGTAGTGGTTTAATTTCCAAGCTTAATTTTGATGTCTAAGCAACTGTCAATGATGTCTATGTGACTATCATTGACATCAACACCATCATCATAATTTGAACTCTAATAGTTTTTTCCATGGCTTAATTTTGACATTCGTGTAAACATCTTACTATCTTAGATGAACTTTGAAAGCTTATATATAGAATTAGGAAGATTATGAGAGCACCAAATTTGGATCAGATGATCTCGACACTAAGGGCACTAATTTCATGTGATTCTCTTCATCCATGAGGCATCTTGATAATACTTACGAAATTAATAAGTAGACCAATTTATTCATTTCTATGTGATGGGTAAGATGACCTAGTCCTTTTATCCTTGTGCATATAAACTTTTAGTTGATCCTATCAGCTCTAATGACTTATCTAAGGCTTATGCAAACTTGCCTATGACCTTGAACTAGTAGGACACCATTAAAGTTGCTCCTAAACTTATTCATTAAAGATTAAAAAAATGCACTTTAAGCTAGGTTAAAGTGTTTCAAAAGCTTTACAAGCACTATGATCTTATCCTTATAATTGGATGCTTCATTCAATGTAGGATTTGCTTAGCTTCCTACTCCATGGTTGACCTCCAAAACTTTACATTACAACTAGAAAAAAATTGTATGTGGGTCAAATCTAGCCAACATTTTTCTAATGTCCCTCCATGAAAAATGCTTGTTGTACTTAAAATGATATGTGAATAAAAAAATTGATATGTGTTTTTCTTGATACCACCTAAGTCTGAGGACCCCAACACTGGCATATAAACCTAGTGTAAATCCAAACACCAACATTTAGGAGTAAAAAAATAGTAACTAAATTGAATAATATGTTACAAAGATTTTATTTTTTGCAAGATATCTTATGTTATTGGCCAATTATTTTATAATTTGGGTTCTAATAAATTATTTTAAAGCATCTTAACATATTGATGTTTACTTCTGATTATTATTAGTTTAGGAATTAAAAGTTTTTTTATTGAAATCATTATCATTGAAGACATCATGCAAATTTACATGTTTAGCTAGAATGAATAATATATAAACATTTATAGAATTAGAAATTATTTCTCAATTTTGAAGTTTACCTTAACTATGAAATTAATTTTTTTATTTGTTATTTGTTTCATCCTATTGAAAACATTAATTACTGTTAGATAAATTGTCATATTAAGAATGTTTATATTGTGGTCAATCCAAATATTTGATAGATTTGTATACATATAATGAATATGCACTTTTTAAGTTTTTTTATTGCTTATATGCTTTTACTTGTAATTATATGAATTGATCAATACATTTTGGCCATGTGTAATCTTTATTGAATGTCATTTTGTGTGTTGTCTTTTAAAAAATAATAATGAGTTCCAAGTGAATTGTTTATTATAGATCCTAAATTTAGCTTCTCAATTGACGTATTTGAAAAGGTAATTGCATTTATTTTTGAAAGTATTCAAAACAAATACATTTTTAAAAAAAATGAATGTTATAGACTGTTTTGTAAAATTTTTACTTATTTAAAAAAATTACAATTTAGCTTCTTTTGTGATTGCCTTCATTATTTACTTATTTGAAAAGGTACTTGCATTTTTTGTTTGATCTGAGAGTATTTAAAATAATTAAATTCACCTATCTTCTGAGGTATTGGAGTATTTTTATTTTCCTTTTAGCTATCTAGATTGATTCAATTAGAGCAAATGATTTATTTCTACATAAACAGTTTTATATAGAATTCAATCAATTTTAGACGAAGATTGAATTTAGCTTCAACTGTTAGTGGATTAATATATTAGTATTTGTCAAATGGAAATGTCATCTTTGTCATTGCTAATGCAATTTCACTTTATGCAATAGGGAAACCATGACAACCAAAAAAGGGAAACTAGAAACTAAATCAAATGAAATGTTAATAGATGTTGAAACATATAAATAACAACCAAAGACATTATTTTTGAACATTGATGATGCACTAAAATATAGTCACCTTTTTTAAATTAATTCATTTAAATATAATGTAGTTGACTAGATTTTTGATGAAATTTAAGTTTTACTAAATTTTTGTTACACCTCAAATGAATTATGAAATAGAATGATTGATTATTTCATAGTATGCTTAATCAAAATAAATGTAGATTTAATATGGTAATTTGAACTTGGAATACATTATGATGTGCTTTATGATTTGTATCGAATACATGATAAATAAACCTATTTATGTAGAATGAGGCTTTTTGGAAAGAATGATACCAATGTAACCAAAATTAGCCTATGGGGTGAAACATTTTGTATGCAATGGATATCTAAATGGTTGAACATATCAATTTGGTTATGGTCAGTAATACATAAAATAAAGTATTTACACTTTTACAAAGAGTCATCAATACCAAAATATTAAATTTCATTCCATGAAAACAATCCTGCATGTGGGTACTATGAGCCTTTGTTATGCAAAAGAACAAATTTTGAAACTAGTGTAATTTAAGAATTTCAATTTTTAAATACATGTACAAATCTTAAATGTGAATGGGAAGTTATTTCAAGTGAAATGAACAATTATTGCCTTTATCTAGCATCACCATTTGCTAATAATTATGGAGAAAGTGTATTAAATGTAATAACCTTATTAATAGAAAATTAATTTTATGTCCAATCTCTTAGACGCTATATGGCACAAAGATTTTGCAATGTAGTTTTTGTAATGGATAAATATGCAATGCATTGCTTGTAGTTATGCCAACTATAATTATCAAAAAATGAAAATAGAAAATCTTGAATTAGAAATAATATATCAATATGATTGGAATTCCATATAGAAATAGAAAAAGAGAGCATGGTCATTTATGCTTGTTATGGCTTTCAAATATTTTTCAAATTCAAATTCATAACTGGTCAGTAAGAACTAAAAGAATCGTTAACATATATAGAAATTGATTACAACCAAAATAAATATATAATGTAATTTCATTTAAAATAGACACAATGCATATTCATTATGAACCTTTACGTAAGAGATGTCATGTATCAATTCCAAGAAATTTTTATCATATGCCTATGCATATAGTAGATGAAGAAATGTGCTTACAAAATTTAAATGCAATTACATGTCTCCTAAAACAAGTAAACAAGAGATTGGTATCCCTATCGTATCACCATATACAAAATAAACAATGATTAAAAAAGAAGATAATGAAATAATTGGAAAAACAAGAAGAAAAACATTGTGTTTGTTAAAAAAAATTATGAAAAAATAACAGTGGAAAATATTGTAGAACAAAACAATACAATTTTTTTTAAAGTGGACAATGATAAAGATCCAATGGTTATAGGATAGGAAAAAGAAAACATGTGAGTGAAAAACATATGCCATTGAAATGTGACACAAATAAACATATATCATTTCATTTTTTTTAAAAATATGTAAAAAAAAAAATAATGAACATGTAATGAGAATAGAAAATGAAGAAATAAATAAACAATCGAAATATACTCACGAGAGAATAAAGATACAACTATTATTTCTTGTTTAATTTATTAATTTTTATGCTTTAAAAAAGACATTGTTAACATTAGCAAGGATATCACTAAAATTTCGTCTTCAATTATTATTGAATTTGAATTTGAACAAAAGAAGATAGGACAAAAACTATGCAAACAATGTAAAAACTCAATAAAAATGAAAAGTTGCCTATGTTCACTTGTCCTTTTTAAATAAGAAGAAATAAAACAAGAGAGGCACTTCAAAAACTAATATCACTAGAAGAAAGATTAGTTTATATGTGCATCACTTTTGTATAAATAAGACAACATGGATATAAAAGAGCATAAATAATATTTATTGGAAAAATTATAAATATTCATGTTGATTTGAACCATATTCAAGATTCATGGCCTCAAAAACCTATAACCAAATTTCAAACAATTTTAGTTAAAGTAAAACATAAATTGGAATATGAAAATGCATATGTAAGAGTGAACTTTAGGGCAACATGTGTCATAGATGCATTGGTTGAACTATGAAAAATACCATTATACATGCAATAAAAAGTTGCAATTGAAAAATACTGTTATGCTACACTTGAAAACAAAATCAAGTAATCAACAAAGGACATTGACAACATAGAAGACATTGACAATAATGCAATTGAAAATGATACAGATCCAATCACAGAATTAGTTATACATGGATTTGAATGTCCACATTCAATAAAATATTCATAAATTAAAAATATTGAAATTTCCCCATCTGAAGGCTTAAAACCATTAGCTTATTTTCAAGACAAGTTTTTAGAAGAAATGAACCTCCCAACTTTGTACTATGGTTGTAGTCGACCTAATGATATTACAAAAACATTCTCATATGAAAAAATAGCAAAATGGGAACTTTTACATGAAAACAATGATATTGCAACACATATTACAAACCCTTTTTTCAAAGCAATTAAAATTATCATACAATAAGTTTGTAGATGTGCATCAATATGCATTCGAAAAGGTGAATTGAAAGGGAAAGGAATTTATGCAAAAGATGTTAAGAGAAAATAAAACATAGAGAATATGTTAAATTCACCAATAGCTTTTGAATTTTCAAAAAGATTTCAAATATCACCTAGTTATTTAGAAAATACAAGGAAAAATATTTTTACAATGATAAGACAATTAGGATTGCCTACTTTTTTTGTTACTTTAACAACTGGCAAACAATTTTGGAGGCCATTATGTAAAGCATTAGCATATATAACCAAAGAAATCCACCACAACATAATGAAAACATATTTTAAAATGATATTGATGTAATAATAAGAAGAATCCTAGTAATTTGCAGTCATTATTCAATTAGAGTGTAAATGCATTCAATAAAATGATGATGAAAAATAAGCAATTATTTGGACAAATTATAAACTAATTATTTTTCATAGAATTCCAAAACGAAGGAAATGACAATGTTAATTTTATGTTTTTGATACGTGATGCCCATATTTATGACCATTGTGAAAATGTGGAGATTGAAAAATTTATTGACAAGTATGTGCCTTGCGATTCTCTACTGATTGATGACAACTTAATAAAAATGCAAACACATCACCATAAACACACTTGTAAAAAATAAAACAAATCATACTTGTGCCAAAGTTTTTTCGAAAGAACTTCAAAATATAAAATATAATAGAAGCGTAACATTTGAATTTTTTTAACAAACGAGAATTTGTCTAAAGTGAGATATTTGACATTATTACAATTCCTAATTGCATGTCCTATTATAATTTTAAAAAGAGAACTAATGGACATGTGGATAAATACTTTTTCAATTCATGTTCCCAAGCTTTTGTATGCAAATACAAATACGCAATTTATTCTTGATACGTATTCTATAGAAACATATTGTACATCATACATGACTAAGCTAGATCAAACACTAACAAGTGATTTTTTCAAAGTACATGATGAACTATCATAAACATATGAAATCAAAGTCTAATTAATATGAAATCATAGTAACACTCTCCTTAGTTATTATCAAATGTCTAGTCATTAGTGTGAACACGTTGTCCTATCTTTACCATTGCACTATGCTTCAAGAAAAACAATGTTTATAAACACATCTCCATTGTCAAATAGAACATGCATTTTAAAAATCCGATCAATATTAGAACAAGAACATGATGTTTCTGATAATATAATGTGTGCCTTTATCTGTGACAAATATAATAGAAGGCATAAATATTCAAAGCATATATGCCTAGTGGAAAACATAACATACTATATGGTAACATCTAAAAATATAAAAGGATGAAAAAAGTACAATTAATATGCTATGTTAGATACAATGAACATATCATTCCTAAAAGCTATTATAGAGAGAAAATGATGTTATTATACCATATAGAGAACCTGAAGAGTCACTGAAAGAAAATTTTCAAATGTGATCATTGGTTTATGCTATATATAAAGAAAACATAGAAAATATGGAGTGCAATTTCAATACACAATTACAATTAAAGTGGGTAAACATTGACAATGCCATTGCAGTTATCCAAAGAAAATAGAATACAATATTTGACATCAACAATGAAATTAAAAAATTCTTTGAGATAATTAAAAAATATGATATCAATGCTGGCATAAAGCATATCTCAAATAAAACAACAATAGATACCAAAAGAAGAAACACACTTGAAATAAGCAAACAACTATTCCTCATAATCAAAGAATACTATTTCAACTCACAAAAATAGTTGAATCATCAACAACAACATATTGTAAAAGATATCATAATGATGAAAATATTATCCCCAAATGAGCCATTGTATTTATTATTAACATGTGAAGCAGGAACAGGAAAAACATATATGGTAAAAATGATATACCAAGTAATATTTTGATTTTACATTAAACAATTTGATAGTGATCATCTTAAACCAAAAGATATTATTGTTGCATTTACTAGTAAAGCTACATACAATGAAAATGGCACAACTGCCCACTCTATTTTCTAATTAAGCCACAAAATGTATAAAATGCTCCCATTGGATTCAAATAATTGGGATACAATGACTAAAAGATATGAACAATTACACATAATACTTATTGATGAAGTATTTATAATAGGAACCCATATGCTTTATAACATAGATAAGAGGATTCTTCAAATAATGCATACTCCTACAATTCCTTTTGGAAATATAAACATAATTTTTTATGGTGACTTATACCAAATGCAACCCATCTAATACAAATGGATATTTAAAAATCCAAAAGTGCATGGTGAAATAATATTTTATGCATTTTGGACCAACAATGTCAAATACTTTGAACTAGAAGAAGTTATGAGGTAACAAGATGTCAAATTTGTTTCAATATGAAATCTTATAAGAACATGCAAGAAAACAAAAAATGACATCGAATACTTAAATGACCATTTTGCATAGACCTTCTCCATTTGATCCAACATTTCCCTATTTTTCAAGGAAAAATGTATGTGCTAAATGCAATTGACTATATCTAACCTAATGAAAATGATAAATAATTTGTAGACAATAAAAAACCCATTGTAAATAAAATAATCCTTGAAAAAAATTCTAGTAGAATTAATTAGCATAAATTACAATATAGTTTATGGCTTAGTCAATAGTGCATATGCTATTTTCAAATATTACATAAATGATATTAGTAATATTGTATGGATAGAATTATATGATTTAAATGTTGACAAATTTCAAAGACAAAAAATGAAACACTTGTACACTGAACACATTCACAAATAATGGACTCCTATAGCAAGAATTGCAAAAAAAAAAAAAAAGCATAAATAAAAAAATACATATGCAAAAACAATTTCTTATTAAAATAGCATGTGTTAGAAAAATCAATAGATCACAACGATTAACAATGAATGCTTTAGGTTTTGACCCTGGTCAAGTGAACTACCATAGCCTCATTTACACTGCACTATCTTGAGTCAAAAGCATGGAACATTTGTACCTTATAAATAGATTAGAAAATAAATTTATTTCAGTATCTGATGAACTGCAAGGAGAAATGGAAAGACTTCAGAAAATTTCACAATGGTAATTCTTATGTGACTTTAGATATAAACTCAAAGAATATTTAACTATATGTTCTTTGAATAGAAGTAGCTTGAAATTTTACTAATAAAACATAACACATGATAATCAACTCATGGTTGTGCATGTATTATGGTTACTAGAAACTCAAACAAATATAGTATAAAACAAAACAATGCTAATAGATAAATTTCATTGATTTGCTACAATGAATATTTAGGGTTTCATGACATGTTATAAAAAAGGAATTTTCATGCAAACCACTAAAACATTTAATATGCCAAATCTAAAAACAATTACAACTGACATCAGTTACTCAAACATATACCTCCACATATCAAATATGTACTTAGTTCTAAAATCTCCCCTTGTAGATCAGTTATCATTCATAGAAAATATTTCTTCAATTTCAAATGATAATATCAATATCCTTTTAATTGGTGACTTTAACATTGAGATGATGCAAAACAAAAGTTCCCAATGCTAACTATGCCAATATATAGGAAACCACAATTTGTTTCTTATAGAAAATATGCTAACTACAAATGCAGGAATAGTCATAGACCATTGTTGGACAAATATTTATCGAAGAAAAATAGATTTCAATCTATTTCATGCATATTGGACTAGCCACAATGCAATTTTACTTACCTTTCCTATTGCAAAATAAGCAAAGAATTATACGATTCTATTTTACAAATAAAATTTCAAATATGACAAATGCAAAATGAATACAACCAAATTGGAAAGTATATATCAAAATAAAAGGTATGAAATATTTTTTTTCCAAAATCAATTGCTATTTTTATTTTTATTATATATACTTTATAAATCCAAATATACAACTGCATTGGTAGAAGCAAATTAAGTTTATTGCTAATTTTTTATGTCATTTAGGTAAGCAAAAATGGAGCAAAAGATTGAAATGGAACATATAGAAATATAATCACAAGGACAAGCCAGAAGGTAAGCAATTACAAATTTTCTATTTCTTAAATTATATTATTATCTATAAAATGATAGTAACTGTTAAAAAAATGCAGACTAAGAAACTCAATCCATATGCAAGTCACAATCTATGATATCAACAACCACAAATATAGAGAAATAGTTGAAGGTGATGTCCTTGTGACATATAGAAGAATACTTGAAAATCAAAAAATAAGAGAAAATTTTCAAGACGATTTAACAGACAATAAAGGAGAGATGACAATAACACTAAACATAGCAGATTCACTAACCCGAATCCATGAAGAAAAATTTTTACCGCACAAAGGGATAGCTATTACAAAATTTTCTATAGATCCAAAAATTACTTATGATCATGGTGACTATGACTTTGTTTGAATATAAAATAATAATACTACAATAGAACTCATAGACCCATTTTGTCTAAAGCATATGTTCATCCCTAATTCAACAATTGAACAACTTGTGGATACAATGGACTATTATGCAACTTTCACTATAGTGGCTCTTTGTACATCTACAACAAAAGTTGGCAATCAGATTTATTATGAAAATAATAGATGGAAACTTACAGAGTGATAAAACCAAAGTAAATTCAATTACATTTATTGCAATCATTTTATGTTGAACAAAGTAATTACATGTTAGTATCAAATCACTAATTCTCTATTTCCATTAATAGTTTTGAGGTCTAGTTCCTCCATACACTGGATTAAAATAAAGATATGAAGAAAGGAACCTACAATTTATCTTTTCAAGAACCTGTGAAAATGAGCTGATGTAAAAGATATGAACTTGCATAGCACCCACTCAATATTCATCACTTGTGTACATGCTAAAAGAGATATATAATGATTTAAAATGTTAGTATATACATTTATTGAGGTAAATTCCAAATATTAATTTGTCTACTTTCTTATTCCATTTCAAAAAAAAAATAGGTGTAACATTTTATCCTTTTTCATTTCAAAGAAAGGTACATGGTACTTTGACAATTGACCAGGCATACTGTATCCCCTTTGAGCCTATGTGCAAAAGTTTTAATCTTATAATAAAAATTTTTAGGCTAGACCATGTAACAAGAGTATATTGTAAGATCTAATAAGTGAATGTGAATATTTCTATTCCCACTATATTTTTTGCAATATAAAGGCTACCAACAATGCCAACATCCAATGCATTGACAAAGACGATGTCACTAACCAATTTCACCTTTAAATTAGACAAATGACACATGTTGAATACATGGCTAACAAATAAATAATATTTGATATTTTATCAAGATTGACAATGAAAGGTGGTTTAACAATGGACAAGAACAATGTCATTAAACATATTACTACATCAACTGAATTAGAAGGCATGCTAATTTTTTAGAACACAATATTTTCCAAATAAAATCAATTAATTATATAAAATCTATACATTTGAATAAATTTATATTTGAACCTATCCAAATAGTGATACTAAAATAATCAAACTAAAACATGCTACTTACTTTCACAGGTGAGCAGTCACGCATCATCAAGCCACAACATGTGCCTCCCCCCCTGCCCCCTCCCCCAGTCCCCCCCCCTCCCCCTGGAATTCCATACTTTTAAGAATAGGTATGTATAACTCTATATACTAATCCAATAAAAAAACAAATGATTGTAGCATTATAAAAATCCTAATAATTTGATATATTGACCAAAATGTGTTTAAAAAAAACATGTTATCATGATTTTCTACTTTGACTATGACATGGTATAGTGGAAAATTATTGCATAGTTTTTAGTGACTATTAACTATCATCATGTTATGTAGGGTCCACTATGGAAATTTTGAAGGAAATAATGCCATAAGTAGTTGGCATATGCAACAACAAAAGAATGCAAATAGAGATAAAATTAAATTAGTATAGCTTACAAACCAATACAAACTTCTACACAAGAAAATGTATTAAATGAAAATTAGCTTTCTTGTAACTTATAACTTGATTTTAACTCTTTGTGATATTTCCACAAACATTTGCACAATTGAAAACAAATAAAATGTACATTTTCTATTTTAACTAATGTATGCATTTATAGAAATTTTTAAAAATAGTTATTTCAATTAACTTATGAAAATGTTTATTGCTATAACAATGATAGAATGCAATTTTTACTTTGCTCGGTATATAACAAAGAAAATGAAAAAGTGCATACTTTGTCATAAATAAAATATATAGACTATGTGTAAAATGTATTCAATATGACTCCTAAATACTATGTGAATTGAATCAACCATCCTATTGTGGACAAATAGCTGAATGTAATATATTTTCTTCAATTTCAATTCGCTCTTCAAATATAAATTTTGGTTATACTTGGTTAGAAAATTCAATTTCCCAACTCTTATCCTTTCAATGAAACCAATAAAGATTAAATGCTTTATGCCTTAGTTTCAATAAATGCTTATGTTGGAGACTTAACTTGCACCCTGGGTTAAAACATGAGTCTTTAGGTCTTCTTTTTTCACAATTAAAAATGAGCAAAAGGTAAATTTTCTATATCAAAAAGCACAAAGAAAAATCTCCTAAATTACATAATTTTTTATTTTTATGCTAAAATTGACAAATTAGATCTCTTTTAGTAAAGTATGTTAATACATGTATATAAATTAGAAGAAATAGCTTTTTTAGTTAACGTATGAAAATGTTTTTGGTATAAAAATAAAAAATATATAATATTTACTTCGTTGAGTATATTAAAAAGAAAATGAAAAGTTGCATACTTTGTCATAGATAAAATAAATATACTATGTGTAAAATGCATTCAATATGACTCCTAAATTTATAATGGTATTAAAATGATATTAATAATTACAATAAATTTAAAGATAAATTTGTGATTACAGTGAACTATTAGTTTTTGATGTTCAAAAATATATTACTGATGCATATTGTTGATATCTTCATCCTTTGTTTGGCAAAATAAAAGCATTTTTTGCTAACCCATGACAATAATAAGTGCACTAATCTATATAAAAATAATATAAACCTTGAACAAAATAAATTGTTCATTCAATGATACTTGAAAAATATATAAAAAAACGTAGTGTTGTATGTGCATCAACAAAAATATCCATGCTCATCCATGCTCTCATTCTGTTGATTTCAATGCACGATTACACACTGGCCATTGATTTTGTTGACATTTCAACACCATGGTCTATTTTACAAGGCTCAAATTTTATCTCTACATGATCAACATTTGTTGCATGTGTGACCATCATTTAAATCCATGTAAGCATTAAATTTGGACTCTAATGGTTAATTGCATTAGATTTATTTTGACATCCATGTACCCGTCAAGGACGTCTATGCAACTGTCAATGATGTCCACATGAATGTCAAAATTTAAACCCCAGTGGTTTAATTTATGAGCTTAATATTGTTGTCTACATAATTTTCAATGATTTCCATGCGACAATGATTGACATCCATACAACCATAAAAATTTAGACCCCAGTGGTTTAATTGACTAGATTTATTTTGACATCCCCAAGACTGTCATTGATGTCTACGTGCATGTCAATAACATCTTCGTGACTATCACAATTTTAAACTCAATGGTTAATTATCACCTATTATACCCAACACCCCCCCCCCTTTTATAGGGAAATGGGGACCCACTTTTTTTATATTATGGTCTTCACTTTGAGCCCATGTTCCATATGTTTATGAAAATACTAAGAAAGATTGACCATTGGCCTTGCATAATTTAGAAAATTTGCATTGATATTGTGTTCATAAATTAATTATTTCTATGGGGCTTATTCTATTAGGATTATCTTATCAGACTTGTACAATTTGTCTTTATCGAGTATTTTGTCCATTATCCTATTCGAAGCTATTAAGCTCTTTCGAACTTATTGTTTTGAACTGAGATTTATTAGAATTATTGTTATATGACTTTTGTCAAGGACTTATTTATTTTAACATATTTTTTTTGGACACTTTCTTTGATGGAATTATGTCTTCAGCATATTTTTTTAGACACTTTCCCCAATCAAATTTGGTCTTCAGACAATTTCCTTGATACATTTTCCTTGGAACAATCTTACTGATACAGTTTCATCATCATAATTTCCCTTAGGCTCTTTTAAACCTACCCTTTAGGGTTTTTTTCATGAACATTTGCCTTGTGAAGTAGACCATTTGTGATAATTACCACAAGCATTTTTTCCATGAAGTACACCCTTCAGATGTAATGCACGTAGCCTTTGAGCTTTTAGAAAATGATTCTTTGGGACTTTTTGTTAGAGTTCACTAATATCTTTGAATAGAGAGCATGCAATGATGTCAAATTCCTATAGAGGTAGAATTAGAGCTCCAAACACAAGAAAATTTCATAAAAGAAATATTTGCATTAACCAACTTAGAAGAAAAAGAATGTACATATAGGGTGAAATTAGGTATCCAAAAAGGTAAAACTTTAATTCACAATTAAAACCCACTTAAAGGTAAAATGACCCCTAATGACTTAATTAACTAACCTAAGTAAGCTAAAAATATGAGTAGGTAAAACCACTAGGTGGAAAAATGTCTACACTAACACCCCCCAGAAGCATAGCTTAGGTAGGTAGAAGAATTGGGTCCCGGTAATGAGGCCTAATGAGGTACCCAAGCATAATTAAACTCCCATAAACTAGGGTAAAGGATAAAACCTTTAGGAATAAAACTCCTCCCCAAAAGATAAAAAAAGAAGAGAAGAGAGCTAAAAATCCCCACTAGGGTCTAGCATTGATTGTAGTTACTTGGTATCCCCCAGAGGAATGCTCAAAAGTGACTATGAATCAAAAATAGATGTAGTGAAGAGTGGTTTACCCCAAAATAATGAGTTTGTTCACCAAGTACCTAATGGATCTTCAACTAAAGTGTAATTCCTATGAAAGGAATGATTCTCATACTGTGAGGTAGATGGACCAATTGCTTTATGCCAAGATGGTGTACTAGAAATAGAGGCGAAGAAGGTTTGCAAAATCCTCTGTAACTATGGAATAGAATACCTAATGTTTGATGTATGCTAGATTAGTAGACCATTTACCTATAATTTTTTAAGTAGACTAGAGATAGGTGGATTAAGAACTAACTCTTGAATATCTGGATGGTGACAAATAGATGGTGGAGGTGTGTCCACTTCACTATTGTAGTCATCTATAGAAGAAGAGTTATCAATATAAGAAAAATACTTGGGCTTAGAAGTATCAAGAGGTATAGTGAGTTTGAAGAAGAATCTGAAGGAGATTCAAAATCAAAGTGTGAAAAACTATATAGTCGAGTCTGATAAGTGACCATTCACATTACAAAAATAGTATCACTATGCAACTCCTTGATGTACACTAAAGTTGGAGTGAATTCAACTTGCATTCCCAGACCAAGGTGAGTGATTTGTTAGACTGATTAGAGATTAGTTGAGATTCAAGGCACATTTAAAACATTATTGAATGGTATACCACTCACTTCAACAGACCCTCTCTCGATAACCTTTTTAGAAGTATTGTTACCCAATTGTATAGAGGACATGTCATATGGTTCCAAGGAACTAAACTCAATCTGTGAAGAGGTCATGTGATGTGAAGCACTAGATTCAATGACCCATGTAGGAGGAGTTGGAGGCACAACTACAACTAAAGCTTTGTCATTTTGTTTCCCCTTGTTATTCTCTTTTGTCTTTTCTTTGCCATAGTTTTATGCCTTAGTGGATTCATGGGTGGATGAAGATGGTTTGATAGAATCTAGAACACCTATGTTGTTCTGAATAAGAAGGCTAATAAGGTGGTCAATTTGTTTCTTCAAACATTTACTCTCATTATGCTTACTCGAGTAATGCCCACATTTGATCTAATCTTTCTTAGGCTTATGATTGGAAGAAGAGGTCACATTGTTTGATTTAGACGTGGAAATATTTTAACCCTTCTTACCATTTTTTTGCTCTGATTTCTCTCTCTATTTTTATAAGCTTTATCTTTCTCAATAAGTAGCATATGCGATTTAGATGACTTCATTGTGCCCACATGTATTAACTTATCTTGCTCTTGAATCAGGTTGGCAACAAACGTATCTTAAAAAGGCATCTTCCATGTGGTGTCAAGAGCATTCTTAGTGTCATGAAAAGTGGACACAAATACAGAATATTAGGACCCAGTTTAGAGAGTATTGATAAAAACAAGTTATTTGTCTTTCTTGTCAATTCAACATGCTTTCAATTACAACCTCAAAAGTCTTAATTTGGTGAAGAAGTCTTGAAGAGTTTCAAAGCCATCCAGGTTCAATATAATGATCTCATTTTCTAGTTCATGTCTTCTCATCACATCCTATACCCCAAAGATCTTGGTGATTTGTGCCCACACTTCAATAGGTGTTTTGGTAGATTCGATGTGAAAGAGTAGATCTAGGGAGATGGAAAGACACAGTAGTCTATGAACTTTATCATAATGGTTAAACCATTTGATTTTTTCTCCAGCATCAGTAGGTTCAGTCTTAGTACCCATTATAATTTGATGGTAACCCTTGGATTGCAAGATGATTTCTATTCTAGGTTTTCATTCATGATAATTAAATAGTATAAGCGGACTAATAGAGAGTGAATCCATAGTGTTGAAGTAAATATTGTTGCATTAAATAAATAATAATCTATAAAAAGAAAGAATTCATAGCATAACATAGTACCCCCTTAAAACTATCTACAGTGACCCCCTAGATGTTTCAAATACAAGCACACTCATATAGATGTCAGATTAAACCAAAAATGCATCTCTAGAAGTAGGTGTGTAAGTACAAGGAACTTGAAAAACATCGAATTCAACAAATAATGCATCTAAGAGAGAGTACAATGAGATGAAGTAAGATTTAAGCCATTATACCATGAAAAAATGGTTGTTACAAAAAACCAAAAACAATACCACTAATGCGTAAAGCTTAAAAAACTATGCACTTTTTTAAAAAAAACACCAAAAATGGAGCTACATATTGAAATTTATGACACTTACAAGTTCTTACTCCCACACATTCCTAGACCCTTCCTTAAAATAGAATTTTTTTCTCAAACTTTGAGCTTTCAAATAACTGCAACTTCAGGGGTTTTGAATAACTGCTACTAAACAAGTAATTGCCCTTCACAAACGTGAATTGGTCTATAGCAACATAAATTAGGTTTTCAAACCTTTTTTAGTAAATAAGTAATTTCCATTCACAAACCCAAGTTGGTCTACAATAGTGTAAACCAAGTTTTTGGACCTATTTTATTGGAGAACATGAATTGCAAAAAGTCAAGGGTTGAAAGTTTGATGACTTCTCCAACCAAACTATCAAGTTTTGGAAGTATGATTTCTTCTCGATTATCAGGGTTTTGAACTTTGATTACTTCTAAGTTACCAGGGTTGAGAATTTTGATTGCTTAAGTTTCTAGATTTGTGGATTTCGCAGGCTCGTCTACTCATCTGTATAAATGTCTAACCAACAAGAAGAAAACTTGATTTATGGAAAATCAGTAAACTTTCTCAAAAAAATAAGAGAGACCCATATTATATCTCAAAAAACCATAAAAATTATGCGGGCCTATTTTTCATTAATGGAATTTTGACATGTGTTTTGAGGTAGAGAAGAATCATGCCTCTTAGGTAAAAAAATGGCCATAAATCTATGAACTTTCTCAAAATATAAGAGAGACCCATTTGAGATCTCAAAAAACCACAAAGAATATGCAGCTATATTTTTGTTCTAAGGTCATTTGACATGATTTTTTAGGTATAAAATAATCACACCTCCAAGGTCAAAAACATGACCATACAGAAGAAAAACCAGCAATGGTGAATGTAAAAGGATCATGCCAAAGGACAAAACTACATGAGGCTATCAGGGAAGCTCTGATACCATGTTAGATTTCACCAAGATCTATGAATAGAAAATATGTAGTAATGTTGAATTCATGTGGAGGTAGAATGAGAGCTCCAAAAACAAGAAAATTCAACAAAAGAAATGTTTGCATTAACCAACTTAGAAGAAGAAGAAAGCACATATAGGGTGAAATTAGGTCACCAAAAAAGTAAAACCTTAATTCATAATTATAACATATTTAAAGGTAAAATGACCACTAATGACTTAATTAACTAACCTAAGTAAGATGAAAAGACATGTAGGTAAAACCACTAGTTGGGATAACACATACACTAACACTTTTGTATTGAACCCTTTGCCGTCTGGGCTTATCCTTTGGGACTTTTATTCCAGGCCCTTTTCCCTATGGACTTATCCTTCAAAACTTTTGTCCTAGGCCCTTTTACCCACCAAAGCATACACTACAAAATAGACGTATCCTTTAGACTCTTTTGCACCTACCATTTAGCCTTTCTATCATAGGCACTTTGCCCCATGAAACTACCCTTTAGTAATTTTTTCCCTAGCCCTTTTACGTAACTAGACTATCCTTTGGTCTTTTTGTTACAATCATTTTGGCCCGACAAGATTCCCTTTCAATCTTTCTTCACTAACCCTTTGGGACTTTTGTCCTAGACCTTTGCCCTCTTGAACTTATCCTTCAAGAATTTTGTCCTAGGCACTTTGCCTTTTGAAATGACCCTTTAGACACTTTGGCATCAGATATTTTGTCCCACATAAAATCCTGAAACAATTCCTTGGAATAATCTTACTGATATAATTTTATTGAAATAATCACCCCAAGGACACATACCCTTTAGACTTTTTTAAAGTGCCCTTCAACCTTTCTGTCATGAGCACATACACTTCAAACTATTTGAAAGTTCCCTTTGACCTTTATGTCATGGACACATATTCTTTTGAGTTTTTGAACATACCCTTCAGACATTTTCAAAGTGTCATTCAGCCTTTCTATCACAAGCACATACCCTTCAGACTTTTTGAACATACCCTCTAGACTTTTTCAATGTGCCCTTTAGCATTTTTATCATGGGCACATACCCTTCAGACTTTCTAAGCATACCTTTTAGAATTTTTCAAAGTGCCCTTCAACCTTTTTGTTATGGGCACATACCCTTCAGAATTTTGTACTTACCCTTTGGGATAATTGTCATAGACATCTTTGCCCTATAAACCTACCCTTTGACCTTTTTGAATTGGCCCTTTGCCCTTCGTAACTTATCCTTTAGGAATTTTATCCTGCTCTTTTCCCTTTGAGAATTTTGTCCTAAGCCCTTTTTACCGTGAAGTGCCCTTCGGCCTTTTTAAATTCCATAAGTCCCAAAAGAGATACTATAGTATGTATATCATCAGGGAATTGTCTTAGGCAAAATGTTTGAGGCAATTATCTTGAAAACCTATTTCATTGGGCAAAATGCTTGATGCAAAAAAGTCTAAAGGGTATGTTCATTGGGAAAAATGCCAGAGGTAAAAAGTCTAAAGGGTCATTTCAAAAAGGCCTAAAGGGAAATTCTGGTGGGAACAAGGCCACCAAAAAGATTGAAAGGTAATTGCAAAATATCCAAAGGATCTACTTCACAGGGTAAAGTTCCTAGGAGTGCCACTTGGCAGTAGGATATTATTTCATGGAAAATATATCGGGCAAATTGTGCACAAGTATGTATATCATCAAGGAATTATTTTGGATAAAATGTCTGTGGTAACTATCCTAAAGACCTTTTTGTCAGGTAGAATGCACGTGGCCAAAAATCCAAATGGTATGTTCATCAGACAAAATTTCCACCACAAAAAGTTTGAAGGATCATTTAAAAAAAGGTCAAAGTGCAATTATGGTGCAAAAATGGCTGCAAAAAAGACTGAAAGGCAAATGCAAAAAATCCAAATGGTCTGCTCATAAGGCAAAGTGCCCATGACAAAAAGCCTGAAGGTTATACTTCATCACAAAAAAAAGTCCCAAAAAAATGTGACGAAGACCCAATTCTTCTAGACAAAATGACCTAAACAATTATGCTGAGGCGCAAAAACTGCAACAAAATGTCTGATAGAATAACTCTGAAACAAATAACTCCAAAATAATTAAGTCTAAAATGACAAATTGTATAATTCTTGAAAGAGACACTAGACAAAATAACTGATAGAATAAGTCTAAAACAATTATAAAGATAGTCTATGAAAACACGCCACCAATGCCATCTTGCCAAAATATGAAAGGCCAATAGATAGTATTTTTGTACAATTTTGTAAAAACACATAGAAGAGGGGCTCAAAGTCTAGACTATAACCCAAAAAAAGGTGGGTCTTACCCAAAAAATGGTGGGTCCCCATTTCCTATGGAAAGGAGGATGTCATGTACAACAAATATAAAACTTAAGGTAGAGTGTTGGACCAATGTTTTCATTTGTATTAATAAATATGATTAAAGCTTTAGGTTATAGACTAAAGTTAGGTTTTAGAGATTAAAATGACCTTGCAAATTAAAAGGATCTAGCATATAGATTTTGACTATTTATAGAGGTTAAACTATTTTTAGATATGCATAACCATGTCCCAGTGTATGTCCATGGTCATAGATTATAGTGAATCTTCCATAAACACAAAAAAAAATATTTTATTTAAGTTTTACTTTATTGCATGCAAGAAATTCTTTTATTTTGGGGACATCTGCCTTACTCGAAGCAGCTACATCCTTCTTGTATGAGTCTTTATTTGATTATTTATTCCATTATAATAAAAAAGGATAAAATATTGGAAATAAGCATGTCAATAACAAGTATCTAATCCTTTTCAACTAAAAGAAAATATTTTCCATAGAATATATTACTTCATTTAATATTTTGCATTACACAAGCACAAAATAGTAAAGAGGTAATTCGTTAATATTATTAATATTAATAATATATTATCCATTAGAATAATTTAATTTAATATTAAAATTTATATTTACGTGTTATAATATACTATATTATATATTGAAATATATTATATTATGCCATTATAATATAATAATATTATTAAATATTTAGTTTCAAATATATCATATATACATTAATATATATTACAATGGAAATATAATACAATATTATGATAATGATGTATATTATTACTGTATAAAAATATATATTATAATAATATGATCAGTTTTCCCTATTCTGGAATAATATTAATAGTAATAATATTGTGCAAATTTGTACCTTAAAATTGAAAATTCACTCGATCAAAGTATCATTAGCATGTTTGTGCGTTATCTTTATTTGGAGATCGACACCATGATCTAGTTGATTTATTTGGTCAGAGCTCTGATTTGATCTTATATAAAAGTGTTAACATTGGATATTTATGTTTCAAATTGTAGGTTTAATGGAGCTCACTTACAAATGAGCATGCTTAAGGTTTTATAATTCAATGTTAAACTGATCTTTTATTAGCCTTTGGTCTATCTTAAGTCATGTTAAAACACTAACCTTAATTAACCTAAGTCCCTTTTGAATCAAATTTGAATTTTGCAAGAACAAATTTGGTAGGAATAATTATTTATGCCATAGACATAACTTGATTTTTATATTAAAGTTTAGTTATGTTTTTTAACACAACAAAGCCTTAATCTAAAAATCATATGTTAGGTCCCTTTACATCCCAAGTCCCTTTGTTCTCTTTTATCTTAACATAGTCCCCTTTGTATATTCCAAACAAATCATAAAACTTTATCCTAAATTTTTAAACTCTAGACTAAAACCTTATGACTTATTTTTTAGTATTTGTGGGGTCATTTTTACTATATTTCCAACCCTTGGTCGAAAATATTTATGCCAAGTCCCTTTTAATTCATGAGGTTACCTTCATATGTCTTAATCCTAGCTAAAGACTTTAGCTTAAAACTTTATGCAGATTTATTAATACAAATGAGGAAATTAATCGAAGACTTTACGTAAGTTTTATATTATACTCGAAGCTGACTTAAATATTGTGCTCATATGTAGGATCAATGACCCACAATTATTCGAGCAAATTTAATCCAACGGACCAAGATCAAAATAGTAGACTAATAGTACGTGTTTGCTCACCTGAGATTAATCGGACAGTGCCACCCGACTCAAGACTTCAACGGAGTATACAACAAACAAGAAGGTGACTAGTATCACCTTCTCGGTGAGAGACCAATAAACAGCGAATGATAGGTCACCCCTCGGATCAAGATCCAACGAAGTGCATTGATTTGTATAGGAACAATCGGATGGTGTGTAATCAACATTGAAAAGTCAAACACCAGTCCCAAATTAAAGATCTAGCACCTTATGCAAGATCGACGACATGTATTTGATTAGAAGAAATTGATCGGATGGTGCAAGATGAACCAAAATTTTCAACAAAACCCAGAGCTAATGCCATAATGACATGTGTAAAGCTATGTTCATCCATGCTCTCGCTCCATTGATGTATTTACAAGGTTCAAATTTTACGCCCACATGACCATGATTTGATGTCCATGCAACGGTCATTGATGTCCACACAATTATCAAATTTGAACTCTAATGGTTAATTTCGTTAGATTTATTTTGACAGTCACATGCAGAGATTTATTTTGACATCTGCGCCACTGTCATTGACATCTGCATCTATGTCGGTGACGTCTATGCAACCATCACGATTTGGTCCTTAATAATTAATTGGTAGAAGCTTTATTTTGACGTTTGTCATAAAAACTCACATGCTCGAACCCAAGATTTAACTGTCAATTATTCTACCTTGCAAAAACGCAGGTACTCTAGCTACAACGTAGCTCTAATTAATTTAAGGGGTCCAATGATTCATAACGTATATCAATTTAAGGGGCGTTATTTACAATTTGTATGTTAAAATGTTAATTATAATTGCATGGGAAATGTTTATTAAATTATATGACATGTATGGCATTCAGTGAATTAAGGAATTATACAAGTTATTTGTATCAGATTTTATGGTTTCGTTTTAATTATATAGAGAAGTTTTATAATGGTAGTTAAAAGTGGTGGTAGATTATATTGTATGTTTGTTTGTTTATTTTTATTAAATTAGGTAAAACGTTTTTTATTGGAGTTATAAATTGGTATGGGACACAAACGGGGGTCCATTTTTCACAGCAAAATGGAAGGAAGAAGAAAGAATAAGTGCAGAACTACACCACCTTCAAAAATAATAATTTTTTTTGACATTTATTAGACTTTGGATTTATCTTTACTTTTAGAAATATTTTTTTTAAATTTAACATATTGGAATAACATACTAGAAATCTTTTTTTTTTTTTGAAGAAAAATTATGGGAAGTGATCCAAAACATCGAGGTCAAGATTCTTCACACAATATTTTTAGAAACAAATTTCAATCATATTAGAATAATTGACTTGATATAATTTATCAGCAGTTAATAGAAAATTTACAAAGAAAATAATAAAATTATTAACAATTGTTATATGTAAAAAATCTCATTAGATTTTTTAAAATAGATGTACATAAGTTATTTATACTAGTATTATTCTTTTAAATATATATTTATTAATAAATATATCTAAATTTATAACTTTCAAGATTCTTTATCTACCAATTTTCTATTTATTAGTGAAAATTAACATTGATTTAAGTATACCATAATATCATGTTGACAAAAAATAAAAATAAAATTAAAACTCAAAACTTTATTCTATAATCAAGATATTACAATTTTTTGAAAAAAAAAAATCTTTTAAATAATAATTTAAAATTAAATATAATTTTAAATAACTTAATCCTTTATATAAAAACACGTACTGCACAATTAAAATTTTATTATTCTTAATATTCAACCAAACAAATTTATAATAGAATAAATATAAAATTTTATATTAACATTATATTTCTCTGCAGTTGTCCCTACACTATACAAAAATCTACAGTAAAGCAAAAATTTAAATTTATTGACTCAAGGCCCCACGACCAACATGATCCAAATCTGTATATAACCCAAAATCTGGAAAATAATCTGTACGAATACTTTGTGCCATGACAATTGTTTTAATTTACCACGTGGTGATCCCAAATTTTGCAGTTTTGTTTTTATTGTTGTCGTTTTGCTTGGGTGCAAATTGCAATGGACGACTTTGTTTGAACAATCCGAATACATAGCGTTGTCAAATAATTAAATGTCTCTGCTCAAAAATTCTTTCCTTTACCATTATTCCGTGACACCGTCCGTCCTTAGCAGTCCCAAACATTTATTTGCATCCTTCACTGATTTGTTAAGGTTAAGCTTTATCATGCAAAAGAGACAATTTGTCATTCATTAAAATTTCAATAATTTTGTTTTCGGTAATAGACACCCATAATGTTTATGTTTTTTAATATAAATTCATATTTTTAGAGCATTTGTGATTGGAAGTGTAAATAGGCATTTTTTTTTCACATATTTTTATAAATGAATGGGATTTAATTGGCGATTAATAAGTTTAATGGTTAATAAAATTTTCTATCAGTTATTTATATTATTATTGTAATGTTTTATATTATATTAAATAATAAAATATAATTACAGAAGGTTACAAAGTAATATAGTCGGATAAATTATGGTCCAAATTTCATGCTAGAAGATAAAATTGACTCAAAATATGAAATTTGTTGGTCAGAGCACGTCGAGGTCAACTACAAGTAACCAACTAGAAAATTAAGTGCAAGTTACCATCCTAGGAAGCGAAGACGGAGGGTCGTCCTTAGAAAGCGTTGACAAAGCAAGCACTTCCACATCAAGAATTTATGGAGCATTCCAACCATCTAGGAGGTCATCATGAATAGTGATAGGCTAACCATCGATAGGCTACGCAAGAATAATAATGCTCCTCGAAAACTGTTGTGAAAGACCAGCATCAGAGTTTGCATGAGAACTCCAACAAGCCCTTGGGGGAGGGCAAGGTGAAAAACGGCCCCTGTTTCGAGACCAGCTTCTACTTCTATTCCTCTAGGAAGGAGGTGGCATGGGACCAGGTGATAGGTCATCTAGTAGAACTCTACTCATAATGCATAGAGCACTCTCTAAGCAGTTGATGTGCTCCTGCAAGTGGTGAAGTTCCAACACAATATTCTCAACATTAGCTTGAATCTGCAAATAAACTTATGAAATAAAAACCTTTTCATTAATAGAAAATGAAATTTCATAGGCCTCGTGATTAAAAATAACATTATTTCTGGATTTGCAACCCTGAAAGAGGATGGTAGCATGAAAGAATTACCAGAGAAAGGCAATAGAACTTGGTTAACTAGAAAAGTCCCCAAAATGTGTCTGATGCCAAGAGAAAGGCTCAGGATGATAAGTTTGGAATAACAAATGAATCCATCACCAAGCACAGTGAGCTTTAAGACAAAACCAAAACAAATGTTTAAAATATTCTGGCCACTAGCAAGCCAAAAAAAGTGGCTGGGGAATGTAGAGGTTGAGCATCCTCTCACTGATGGGGAGCCCCTGGTAAATTAAACACCATAAAAAATGAGCCAACTTGGGCTCCATGCTAGGCTGTCACAAATGGGCTAGATGGGCGAGCCAAGTCTTGAGAGAGGAGTGAAGGACCCAAAACCTATTGATCGTGTTGAGAGCCAGAGAGAATAGACTCATCACCTAATAAAGAATCCAAAAGAGTAGCTTTTAAAGTGTGTATCAGAGTTCCACCTCTAGTCTTTCCACTAGGCCATAGGAGGATGTAGGCCAAACTTATGAAGCATAACATCATGGAGTAATTTTTGAATGTAAAGGATGGAATTTAAGTCAGCATTACTTAATTGAAAATTGTTTTTTAAGTTGGCCAGGAAACCCATTATGTGGAGGTAACCAAATTATGGATAGTGTGAATCCCTTTACGGAATAATATTAGAGATTTACTAAGGGGTAATTTAGCTACGGGGATGGAATAATTAGTGAGGATAGGAGACCACAATAAACTATGATCATTAAAAGATAAACTTGCATAAAATTCATACCCTACCCACTTCAAGTAGGGTTTGGCTACTTCGAAAGCCTTCCATATACTTTTGACCACAAAAGAACCTGTAATATTAACAAGAAAATTAGTGATGAAGACGGATTGAAAGCCAATATTATGCCAACTGGTTTTTCCATAGGGAGATCCCAAAGATATATAGTATTGCAGGAGGGTTTTCCAAGACTCATTTCCCTCACTAACCCGAATAACCCATTTTATGCACAAGGACATACTTTTGTGATAGGTTTCAATGATGCCCATACCACCTTTATCATGAGAAAGGTAGTAAATATCCTAGGCCACCCAATGAAGACCCCGAGCCTTATGGAAATTGACCTAGAGGAAAACATAGATAAGCTTGACTAGACTATCATAAGATGCTTTGGAGGGGGGGAAACAAGCAAGAAGAATAGTAAGCATGAGTGGCAACCAAGATATTGGTCCACATCTGTAACTTTATCACCAAATAAAGGGGCTTGGTGATTCAATACTCAATATTCCTTCTAATCCTTTTTAGGGCATATTACCAAAGCTTGGATGGTGAGTTGTCAAAAGTGAAGGGGATGCACAAGAACTTGAATCATTCCCTCTAAACATTCCACTACCAGTTAAATTTTTTAAGCCACTCAGGCACATGCATCATGCTTTAATCAAACACTGAGTTTTCCTCCATTTAAGGTTAGAGCTGGAAGCTAGATAAAAGATATCTAGGCATTGCATAGCTTCATTAAAAGTGATCTTTTTCTCTTCAAGCATGAGGAAGGTGTCATCTACAAAGTGGCCATTCATGAGCTAAAAGGTGAGGTCAAGAAACATAATGCCACAAATGAGCCCCTAAAAATCTTTAGAATCTAAGAGGTAACCCAGGGCTTTAGCGATTAAAACATAGAGCATTAGAGTAAGGGAACAATGTTGGTAAATAGAATGTTGGATCTCAATCCTCATGGTTTGATTCCCATTGATAGTAAGGTATGTGAAGGAATCATGAAGTAATGTCTACATTGCATACATGAAGTTGGGACCAACATTGAAAGCCTTGAGCATGACAAGAATGAAATGCCACTCAATCTTATAATAAGCCTTTTCAATGTCCAATTTAATAAAAATAGTTCTATTAAGATAGGAGTGCACCTAAGTCATGCCTTCTTAGATCGCAATAAGATTATCTAAAATATATCTTCCTCTAATAAATCTTATTTATTTTGGTCTAGCAATGGCATGTAGGATTAACCAAATGTGGTTGGTGAGGGATTTGGAGAGAATATTTTATGATACATTGAGTAGGGTTATTGGCCTCCAACTAATGAGAAGCTCATGATCTACAACTTTGGGAATAAATTTGATATTATGTTTATTGATAATGGGTCTAAGTGACTAATTTCAGAAGGCTTCTTTGTAGACTTGCATCAAGTCAAGGCCAATTAACTCCTAAGTGGCTTTGTAAAATTTGCAAAGGAAGCCATCCAAGATTAGGGCATTGTCATTGCTAATATAGTTCAAAGCCTCTATAAACTCCTTCAAGGTGAACAGGGCGTCACAGAGCCACTAATCATCTTGCTTGAGCTTATGAGGCACCACATTAAGGTAATTCTAAAGACCTTGAGACCGCTTAGCCATAAGAGGCTGGGCAAGGAAAGCTTGCTTGTACTACTCAAGAAACGCTAAAGATATATTAGACTAGGAAGTAAGTTAAGATTGGGAAACTAGAATGGATTTAATTTTCTCACAAGATTGGTTAGATTTTAGTGCTTTAAATAACTCCTTGGAGGCTTTATCACCAATTTTGAGTTAATGTAGTTGAGCGTACTATTGATGTTTAAAATTGCGCTTGATTCTAATCAACAACAATGGGAAGTTTCAAGATGTGGCACTTTGAAACAACCTCCAAATTTTAGAGAAGCTGGTCTCTTCTTTATATCAAGTGTTTGGGGGGAAAAGGGATAGGAATTTTAAACAGAAACACAAATGCAAAAAAAGAAAATCTAACTATGGCAATGTGCCTGAGTGTAATTTTTACCCTTAATCCTAAGCACAGTGAAACTATATGTAAGATTCAATTACATTAAAGAGCAGACGAGGCATGATCAATGTAATAGAAACAATAGAAACAGAGACTCACAGCTTAGACTACTTTTGTAATGATACAAAAAACATCAACAAAGGCACATAACTCTATTTTCTCATTAATCTTTACCCATATAAAAGGCACAAAAACATGCACAGTTACATAAAATTTTCAACCTAAGAAAATAGAATAAAGGCAAATGATATTTCTACTCAAAACTCTAGAAAGTCTAAAATTCTTGATAATAGTTTTTTTAGAAAATCCTCTCTCTGAGTATCTCCTCTTTTTTTCAATATCTGCTCTTCCTCCTTTTATAGCCTCAGATTTATAGATAAAATAGTGTGAAATTTGGTGCATTCAATGCCTAGGATGTATTCTGGTCTTATCAGAAAAGGGCCATGCTAGAGCGGGGTGGCTGCCCTGACTGCGGCATGTCGATTCATGTCTAGTACCTCTTTCTGCACCTGAATTTATCATTCCATCACCTGCTTAGCCACGCAACTATCCATTCTACCTTCGCTTATAGGGGACAAATAGACAGCCCTCTTAATGTTTACAGGCCCCAAAAATCTACTCGGTGAACTGCTCCATCTACCAGAAATAACTCCTGTTGAGTTTTCCCCCTATCTCACTTGTTGAAACAGATACATAGAACACTTTGTTCTGTTGAAATGGAAGAAGACACTTAGTCAATTCCCTAAAAATATTCTTATTACATAGAAGGCACCAGAGAATGACACTTGGCACTTTTTCCCTGATTTATCGAAGACACACGGCACTTTCTGCTTTCCCTATATCCTACTCATGAACGCTCCACCTTTGACACCTGTCACAATCTGCTTCTTCGATACTTAGCAATTTAAAAAAAATAAGACTCATCGCACCTCTTACCCGAGAAAATTTAAAAAGGGGATGGATGCACCTGGCAATCTCTGCTTGTCTTTTACAAAGGACACGTGGCAATCTCCACTTGCTCTTTAGCCATGCTTGTAGAAATATTCGAGACGTACGTAAGGCTCCTCCAAATGGTGACACTTGGTGGCTTCTACAAGCCTTTGAAATAAAACCCAAGACCCACCACAATATTTATTCAGCAATGAAACTCGAATATGATCTCTCAAAAGTTGACATGTAGAGGCTTTCGCGGCTTCTGGGAAGATACGTGGCGTCTTCCATTGCTCTTACTAAGGGTATGTAGCGGCTTTCACTTCTCTTGGGAATGGAGTAGAAAAGGGCTCAGAAAGTGACACTTGGCAGCCTTCGCTTATCTTCGGCACTTAAAAAAAAATGAAACAACACCTTACTGCCTTCCAAAAGGGTGCTTGATCCTTTCAATTTTTGGGACACTCCTTTGAACTGCCCGATGAACCAAGCCATTGAACAGACTGATTGAACCAAAATGGTTCAATGGTTCAATGGTTCAACACTGCACACCGTTTACACATTAACCGAGGTATTGAACAAAAATTGTTGAACCAAGGCATTGAACCGATTATCTCTCAGATGCTGACACGTGGTGACTTCCACATTCTTCTGGAAAAGCAGTCCAGAGCCTTCTACAATTGCCACTTGGCACTTTTTGCCTAATCATGATACTTAGCTTGTTGAAACCTTTTGCCAAAAAATAGATGAAACGTGGGTGCCGAAAAGGAATGCGGATACCATCACGTGGTGCGTTCCATCGAGTTGTTATTAGATACGTGGCACATTCTTTGGCCCTCTTGAAAGTTATGAAAGGTGCCTTGGATGATGCCACTTGGCTGGTTTCGTATCTCAGAAAGTGACACTTGGCAGCTTCTACTCAAATTCAAAACTTGGGCAAAATGAAACAAAAGAATCAAAAAGGGAAAAAGAACCCGTGTTCAGGTGATGCCACTTGGCAGCTTCTGCTACTCTTCGACACTTAGATGAGAAAATGAATCAAAAGAAACAAGCCCGCACTTTGTTTCAAAATTTTGCCATCACAACCAAGGTATGTAGGAACAGAATTTGCAGTGTACAATCGACAATCAGAATGCAATGTAGAGTAGAATTTTTACTCTATAGTTACTAGCGACCCCCAAGACTTTTGAGCCTGCTCAAAAGAAACACAACTCCCACTCTGTCAAAATTGCAAAATTCACAGCTTCCAAAGTGATGTCTAGTATGTGGACCATTCATGGTCAGATAACCCTTGCTTGTTCTACATTTTAGTAAAGGCTAAATCAAGGTGAATAATATCCTTGTGTAAATTTTTTTGCAAAATCTGAACTGCAGCCTTCAACTTGAATTTGAGCTAGGAAACAGGAACCAAAATAGCTTCCACTTCTGAGACTGAAGAATCATCTTGTAAGTTCTAAAAAACTGTTTGATCGTTCTGTTTGGCCAGCAACAATGGTTCAATTTGATCAAGCATTAGCACCGTGATATCATCAAGAAATGGAGGAGGAAGGCCCAAATTGACTAGATTTTTGATATGCTGCTTCATCTCACTGATGCCTTCTTTCATGATGTCGAGGAGCTCTCTACAACTATTGGCTATGAAATTGCAACTGAGAACCTCATTGACTCTCTTTGCTGTGACCATTTTGTCAGTGATTCCTGCAGCTGCCAATGTCACATCCATTGCATCATAGAGCTTCTGCATTAACGTTTGTGAGTCTGTTACTCTGTCAGAGACTGTAGCCAGAGTGTTCTTCACTGAATCTTCCACCTTCTCACACAATTTTTGTGCGTTGAGTAGGAAGGTGAGAGAAGGCCTGAGCTGGATAATCTCTGAAGAGAGTCTTTTCCACATAGATTCGTAGAGCTCCTTTACCAGTTTCATCACTCTGACACTCTTTGGCCTATTAACTAGCTCTATGGTCAGTTGTGCTACTCTCTATTGCTCCACTTGGAACTAGGCTTGAAAAGCTGTAGTATTCTTTTGTTCACTTAGCATCTTCTACTGCAATTGAGTAACTTGTAGTTGATGTTCTTCATATTTTCCTTGTAACGCTGCTTTCTCCTGCCTAAGGGTCATTGCTATATCCTTGGCATGTGTTAGCTCTACCTTTAAGGAATCATTCTGGGCTTGGACTACCCAGTGAATCTAAAGGGAAATAGTATCTTGCAATTGTTTATTTAGACTTGCTATTTCATTATCTTTCTTGTTGATTTCTTCAGTCAAACTATTACAGTTTGCCTTTTTCTTGGCCAAATTGGCCTCCATCTTCTGTAGCCTTCTTGACATTTTCAAGTAGTCTTTTGTGGCTGCAAAAGTGGATTCGATCAACAACTCAACTATGTCTTGGGGCCTAAAAAGGGACATGTTAATGGCCACTATATCCATTGAGTAATCGTCAGGCTACATCTACTCAGCTAGCTTAATAACATTTGGTGACAAATGGGTCACCATTAGTTGCTGCTGAATGGGGTCAAATTATGACCGCAGATGTGGCCCAGCTAGTGCCTTATTTTCCTTTGTCTTCTTTTTCTCTCTTTAGGCTTCTCTTTCCATCCGTGCATCATCCACATTGGTCAGGAAGGTAAAAGGAGAGGCATTGTGCCCACCCACAAAAGGATGTCCCTGTGGCAAGTCATATTAAATAGCCAACTGTTGGCTATAGGCAATCTGAGGAGAAAAGTTTTTGGGAACAGAGGGGGAGAAATGGGGTAATGTTAAAAATTGAGGAGGCACAAATGGGGTGAAGTGAGAAATGGGAATGACAGAAGTGGTGAGGAATGTTACGGGAGGAGACATAGGTTGAGAAGGATAAGGAGGGATGATACTTACTTGAGGGGTAATTACAACACTCTATAATTGATGCTATTGGGTGTCCGTCTCCTTTGTCATAACCAACTGAAATTGCACCCTCCTCCATTTTTTGGGTGTCTCCTCTTCTGGCTGTGCTCTCTGACCCTCCACATCAACTACTGCCACCGGTGATGCTTGTGGAGAACTGAGAACTTCAATGACTTCTAATGATGGGGAAGCTTTTGGTGGTGAATGAACCACACTCTTTTATTTCTCTAAGATGCTGAGAGGTTGAGGCTAATCAGACACAGTTGCTGTAGCTGTAGTTTGCTCTAAGGCTTGCGGCTCTTGGCTTGGCTCAAATTCCTACTCTATACCCTATGTTGGCAAATCATTTGTCTCTAGGCTAGATACAGGGGAGAGATGGCACTCATCCCATAGTTCTTCCCACCTCTTGTCTGTGTCTACATTGCCAAAAAAATGGGTGGTTTGAGAAATCTTCTGCCTATATTTCCAATAGGCTTCTATCTTTTCCGCATCCCAATCTTTATTCTTCAATGCTCTTCTCAAGCCAGAAGTCATTTTGACTTTGGGATCATAATCCATCTACTTAACGTATAAAGTCTCCCATTGTCTATTTTGCAGAGGGGGCAAATCTGATAATTTGACATAAAAATTGGGGGCATCTTCTACAGGGTTTCTCCAAGTCTCCCAAAAAGGGTGGCCCTCATGTACAATCCTAGTTACAACCCTGTTAGTCCTTATCCAAGAAGCTATGTAACCGGTCGGGTTGTAGACCCATTTGTCTTCAACCAACATGAACCCCAAGAAGGCTAGCTTTCGAAGCAACAAAACTTCAGCGTCTCTGGATTCTAAAACTATGTTGCCCACCATCCATGGGAGATCAAACATCTTCTTCTTACGTTTCCCAGAACCATAATCATTGTCCACTACTGAAACTTGCTTGGTGACCTCTAAAAATGCTAACCTAAGAGTTAGAACCTTCGGTAGCAACATTGGTTTCCCACAAAAACCATGAACTCTTAGAACCGTATGGTGGGATCCAAAGTAGAAGTCACACATAATTGAGCAATTGGCCAGGAGGTTTGAAACACTAGGAAATAATCTATTCATGATTGGTTTGAGGCTAAGGTGGCATAGAGCAGGGGTAACAAATAGTTCCCAAAAATCATATGGGTCACAGGACCTTGACAAAATATGTGTCCATGTAGACATAGGAATGGTCCTTTGGGGGTCAAAACTTGGGTCATACATGTCCAGATGTATATGTTGGGAAAAGAGGTTAGTGTTCTGGTATAACATGAGATGAAAAAAATAAGAAGAGTACTTAAACACTCCTTTTGATCTGAACTGGGCTAGTTGTTCCACCATTGTAAAAGCAATCTACTCCAAAAAGTCAAGCTGATATTCCTGGGTCTTGTCGACGGTCTTCAACCTGAAGAGGATGGCCATTTGCTCTATGTAAACTACCATATCATCTTTCATGCTAAATATGATAGCCATCATGGACAGTGCATCTTGATTGGCTTATGTGAATTGGCCCCTTGCTGTAGGGAGTGTAGGCACAGTAGTGTTGTCATCACCCATTTGCAATTTGGTTCTTAAGAACCTTAACTGAGTGTTGACGTTAGCCCACATTCTTTGCATCTTAGCAACAATGGGAAATGTTGATATACTATCATGGTGTAGGGCTAACATGTCTCTGATGGCCTGCGGTGTGATTTGCACCATGAAAGGACCCTATTGAATGGTGTATGAGGGTGCATGGAGCCAGTCTACACATAATTCAACCAAGTTAGGGCATGGATGCATAGTTGGGACAAGGAACTGTGCCAATTGTGAGGTCCACATCCTCATGCCAAATGTCTCATATTGCCCTGCTTTGGGTCTCTGAAGGCACCTCTTATGTGCCCCTTCTCTGAGGTTTTTTCTGCTAGCTCTTTGCAAGATTGGGTCCATGATTCCATCCACATAATCCTTTACTTTTATTGGGTCACTGGCCTGACCAACCTCTGGGATTCTAGTCCTTAGATAGGCTTTCAACGGTGGCATGACAACTGAAGCATATGACTTACTTGCCAAAAACCTATTGAGGGATTCAAAAATCCCATCTCCTTGTTGTGATGATGATGCTCCTTCCATCTCTATGTCTTATCTGTGATAATTGGTATGATCCCTTTGCAAACAAAAGACTCTTGCTGAAGCAAATTTACTGGGCACTGAAAGTTTTCATAAGTGGCAGGATATTTTCTCACAAATGTAGGAATGTTTGAGAGTTGGTAAACTTTAACTCTTGCTAAATGGTTTTTATGGACCTTTCAAGTCTCAAAATGCATTAAATTTAGATAGCCATTAACAGATCCTACTCAATCTTCTGGGGACAGTGAGATAGACACGTTATGCAAGTTGCGGTGCAAGGTACCTTAGAGATTTTGAAAGATTTGGGAAGCATTTAATGATTTAAGAATTTGAAGATCCTTTATTATTTGAAAACTTCCTGAGCCACCGACTTTGTGTTTAAATACACTTATTTAAACAAAAAGTGGGAAAACAACAATGGGAAAAACAATACAGGAAGGGGAAACTATCTAACTATAATACATTAAAGACCGAAGTTAACTGAAATGCTTCAAATAGATTCTATTTATGGGAATCTCTTCAGGTTCTCCCTCCATTGATTTCAGAACGAATGAATTCTTCTACTTGCACGTACAAATTTTATACGGGCTAGTCCATAATGCTTTAAATTTAGTATACTGACCTGGCTTGGCGGCTCTTACATCCCATTTCAAAACAATTGAGCCTACTTCAAAATGAGGATTTGAAGTCCTTTTATCAAAATAGTTCTTAACCATTCCCTGATGCTTAACTAATGAATCATGGGCTGTATCCCTCTTTTCCTAAACTTCCAAAAGTTCTGTGAGTCTGACCTACATAGGGCCATTTTCTTCAATTTCAACTTGTTTGATCAGCTGGAGAGCAGGTATTTCCAATCTTAAGGGAACTACAGTAGGGTTTCCATATACCAATTCATATGGGGACATTTTGATCACCTACTTGTGCATGATTCTATCAGCCCATAGTGCTAGATTAAGCACTTTATGCCACTCTTTGTGATGATCATCCCCTACTCTTTTGATGAATCTTATCAGGTTCTTGTTGGTTGATTTTTCCAGACCATTACCTTGAGGGTGAAGGTTAGATGAAGTTTTCAGATATATTCCATGATTCAAGGCAAAGTTAGATACTTTAGACCCCAAGAATGCTTTAGCATTATCTGAAATTATGGTGTGAGGAGCCCCAAAGCAAGTAGTGATACTCCCTAGAAAATCTAGGCTCACATTCTCTGTTGCTTCCTTAAGTGGGATTGCCTCGGTCCATCTAGTGAAATAGTCTGTGGCAGTTAATATCTATTTGTGACCCATACTGGACATTGAATTTATCATTCCAATGAAGTCAAGACCCCATTGAGCAAAAGGTTCATCCACAATTATAGGACTAAGGGGCATTGCTGCATTCCTCCTCATCCCGATATAATATTGGCAAGGTTGACATTTTTTAACCAACTGATAACAATCTGCAAATAAAGTAGGCCAGGAATATCCTACCTCACTTATCTTTATGGCTGTGGCCTTTGTAGAAAAATGCCCCCTGATATTCCATGATGCATTTCATGTAGTATTCTCTTAGCCTTAGCCTGTTCTACACATCTTAACAATTTTCCATCAGAATTTCTTCTAAAAAGGACTTTGTTCAATTAAAACAAAATCAACTCCCTGTATCTTATAATACCTCCTCTTCTATTAAGGGAGTTCTCTCAGATATATCCCATTTTTCATAAAATGAATCCTACTTGTGACCCAAGATTCTTGATCAACCTCTTATATCTTTAACACCATTTCCATCTCTCTTTCTGAATCTGCCTCCTCATGTAACATCCTTTCAAGCTCTTGGGTCATATATTGGCACAAACCCCTACCTCTGACTAATTTGGTGGGTCTAACCTCTACATCATATTCAAGGATCCTAGTGATCTAGTTGGCTCTTTTTTCAGTGATTTCTCCCTCTATGATGTATTCTCTGACACTTGGGTGAGCTACAAGTATCAGGATTTTGCTCCCTGATACCATATGCTTGAATTTCTTGAGGGCTTTTACCATGGCATATGCTTGTCTCTCTAAAAAGTTGTACCTAGTTTCATAATCCCTGAGAGTTCTTGAGAAAAAGCCTATTAGGTTTTCTCCCTCCAACCTATCATCCTTTTGTGTCAAGACAACAACAATACTTTACTCTCCTCCATAGACATACATTACAAAAGTTTTGGAAAAATCTGGGTTTTTAAGCACTGGGGCTGTTGAGATAGCCTTATTGACCTCTTCAAAGGCTTGCTTTCCTTCTGTAGTCCATTTAAAAATCAAGTCTTTCTTTAGCAAGAGTGTCACTGGTCTTACCAAGCCTGCAAAATTAGATATAAACCTGCTGACAAAATTAATCTTCCCTAAAAAGGACTGAACTGCCTTTTTATTCACTGGAAGAGGTATGTTCATTATAGCGACAATTCTCTTAGGATCTATGGAAACTCCTTCTTTAGATACTATATGTCCCAACAATTTGCCCTGAGGTACAACAAAGATGCATTTCTTGGGGTTCAGTGATACCCCAAAATCCTGACATTTCTTGAAGACAGATTCTAAATGATCAAAATGATCATCAACATTTTTTGAAAAAATAGTGAGGTCATCTAGATAGACCAGGATGATCCTATTTATAAGTTCCCCAAAGGCTACATCCATAGCTATTTGAAAGGTGGCTCCTGCATTTGATAGACCAAATGGCATCTTAGCATATGCAAATGTTCCCCATTTGGTAGTAAAAGCAATTTTGTACTGATCTTCATCAGCCAACCAAATCTGATTGTATCTAGAGAAACCATCTAGCAAAGAAAACTTCTTTGATCTAGCCACAATTTGTAGAATTTGTTCCATGGAGGGCAAGGGATAGTGGTCTTTTAGAGATGCTCTATTTAGATCTCTAGAATCTACACACAGTCTTACATCTCCATTCTTTTTCCTAACTGGTACTAGATTTGATACTCAGGTTGAGTGCTTGGTTGGAAATATTATTTTGGAATCTAAAAGTTTCTGCAACTCATCTACAATTATAGGCCCAATCCTTGGATTTACTGGCCTCTATTTCTATCTGATGGGCTTAGACCCTTCAGTCAGTTCTATTATGTGCTGAATAATGTCCCTATTGTATCCATGAAGGTCTTCATAGCTCCAAGCTATGACTCTGTCATATCTCTAGCATAATTCAATTAGTCTTTCCTTCTCCTCTCGAGTTTCAAAATTTCCAACTTTTAGCCTTTTCCCGTCAGTCACCTCTATTTCAGAATAGTCTGCTTTGTCTACCTGGAACCTTTTCTTTTCCAAGCTTACATCCTCTGGGTCAAACAAGTTTTCTAAGGTGATCAAGCCCTTGGAAAGCTTATTAGTCCTCAATTGTATAATCTGATCACCATATGCCTCTTCAATTTTGGTTTGCAACTGATCAACAAACTCATCTGATGTTTGTAAGAAGGAGACTACCTGAGCATCATTTTCAAATACTTGCCAATTCTCATCATTGTCTGGAATAGTCAGCCTCACTATAAATTTTACTGACTCATTGTTAATTAACAGGCTAGTTGCTAGATTAAACTGTGAGCCAATCTGGGCCATCCTATCAGCTTCAGAGTTTTGACTTCTAAGGACTATCTCAATATTGAAAGCTTCAAAATCTTCTATCAAATCCCAAATCCTATGTCTATAGGATCTCATTCTCACATTTTTGGCTGCTGCCTTTTCTCTAATTTGCTTTACTACTAATTTTGAATCTCCTTTTACCTTTAGATTTTTTATTCCCTTTTTCTTGGCTAACAGGAGCCCATGAACTAAAGATTCATACTCAACATCATTATTAGTACAAGCAAATTGGAAATGGATAGCCCTTAAAAGTTTATCACCATTTGGAGCAGTAAGACAAATTTCTGCTCCAGCACCATGTTTATTTCTAGCCCCATCAAAATTCAAGGTCTAGATCTCTGAATCTTGAGTAGTTGGTGCCTCTTCCCTTATAACATTTGGGATTGCCTGGTCCTCATCAAAAATGACATATGTGCCCAGACCAGTAGATTCATAGTTCCCATATGGGTCGCTATGCATCATAGCCAACAACTGGCTGTCTTCTTCTTCTTGATCATGCTCAGTCTAGTTGCCTAGCTCTTCAACAAAAATCCTTTCTTCCTTATTTAACATAGCATGATCTGCCTCTAATCTTGTTGTTGGTTCATTGGTGACATGGTCTTTTGATAGTGGTTCAGATAGAATTTTCATCTTCGAATCGTATATGGTTCTCAGGATGAGGTGAGACCAGTCAAGAGACATATATCCTTCTATTTTTGTTGTAAAGTCTCTAGATAAACATAAACCAAAAACAAGAGGTATATCTATGACAACTACATCTTGGTTGACAATTATATTGGGAAAAGTATATAGCTGCAATGGGATTTGTTTAATTCTCCCAATTGTTTGTACTATTTTTCCATCTAGCTGCATAACTCCTTTTATAAGGGGTTCATATTTTATTTTCAAAGCATCAGCTATTTGCTTTGGCATCACTGTAGTACTAGGTCTTGAATCTATCAATGGATTATGCAAGAGTTTCTTTCCAACTATCAGAGTCAAATAAAAAGGCTCTAGTTTGGATTTACTTACTTGTGCTGCATTGTTCACAAAGGCTATTGTCTGATGAGGAATTGTGTCCTTGAGTTTTCCTTTATTAGCAAGTCCTTCTTTGGTGCCATCATGCTCAGGCATTGCTTGGACTTGCAGAGCCTCTTGTAATAGCATCTTTTGTTTAGGGATAGCTAGTATGTCCCATATTGATACTTGGGGTGGAGTCTTCTTTAATTGATCCACTACATTTATCAATCCCAAAGACTAAGTTTTTTGGACATAATGATATCTCATTTTTTCCTAAATTTGGGCAGGAATCCCTTGATCTTGCATCAGCTGAGGCACTTCTTGTCTAACAGTAGCATTTCTTTGCCCTTGAGATGGAGGATCATTCATGACTTGACCATTTACACTTGCAGGTTGTTCCACCATTCTCCTTTTTGATTTGGTGTAATAATCTAATTGCACCACTGGTTTTTGGGAGGTAGATGCTTCGTTCAGGAAAATTGATTCTTCATCCTCAACCCACGAGAATGGATCATGTTCCTAGGGCTATTTCTTCCTCTTATTGTAAGGACATTCCTTGCATCTGAGCCACTAGGACTAAATTTTGCATACCAGGAGACTGATAGGCTTGATTATCACTGGTACTGGCAAATTGACCATCCATTCTTCTTTGCTCTGCCACCCTTTGTTGCAGATTACCCCTAGGACAATCTCTAGGTGTATGAGCATTATTTCAAGGGAAACACTAGGCATTAGTATTATCCACATAATTATCTTGCCCTAGAACCATCTCCCTATTTGAGTTGGGAGGAATGGTCTGTGAGGGTGTGGGAACTGTAACTAATTGATTCGCTCGCTGATGGTTAGTTTGTTTTGGAGGACCCTGATATTGGTTTGGTTGGGATGAAAACCTGTTTCCTTGATAACCTTGATAAGGAGGCTTAGGGAAAGTATTCTTCTGTCTCTTTATGTTGATCACCTCATTGGAAAATGTCCTTAGGATATTCTTGATATCATCCATATCAGATGACTGAGCAGAGGCAGGTTCTTTCGTAGATGGTTGAGGGTAAGTGTACATAGAAATAGGTGGGCTTACAGATTTAGGAACTTCTTGAGGTAATGGCAAGGAATTTTTTGGGAACATGGGCATGGGAGGCCTTGGAGGTAACTTTCCAACATCTATTAAATGATTCTCAGCTCTGACCGCATATCCATAAGCCTCTAGCAAAGTGTGTCCTCCTACTGACTGAATCATAACAGATATATCTGAATTCAAAGCCTTGAGATAAAACACTATGGCCATACCTGGTAGTGGTTTAGCTGTAGCAGGGATTTTGTCCCAAGTCTTTTGAAATATGGTATTGAAGTCAGTCATGTCTTCCTGTGGTCCCCTTTGAATGGTGATTAGCTGTTGTAATAGAGAAGACTTATCACCCTTTTCTGCAAATCTTTCAAAAAACAAATCTCTAAGCTGGTCCCATGTAGATATCGTATTTGGGGTCAAAGACTGATACCATTCTAAAGCCTTCCCTTTAAAATAAGCTGCTAATAACCTTATGTCCACATTTTGCTGTGTGACAACATGTATAGCATAGACATCTGATACATCTTGAAGATGTTATGTAGGTGTTTTAGAGTCTTGCCCACTGAACTTGGGCAGAGCTTTTAGGGCATTCACTGGGATAGGATCCCAAATGGCTGGTGGTGTTGGGAGGATTAAGGGATTACTAGTGTTCCAGCTTGCATAATTTCTTTGGGTTATAGGGACTCCCATATTTGGTATTGGTACAAACTAGTTAGCTCTTCTCCTTGGACTTGTTACCAAAGGTGGCAAAAGAATACCTGGATTTGTAGTAGATTGTGATTTGGTGACTGGTCCACAGCTCTGACTCCTTGTAGCTCTCTAGTTCATATGGTCTTGAAAGAAACTTCAAGACTTGTCCCACTGGGCATGCCAAAAACTATTGATGTTTAAAATTGAGCTTGATTCTAATCAACAACAATGGGAAGTTTCAAGATGTGGGACTTTGAAACAACCTCCATATTTTAGAGAAGCTGGTCTCTTCTTTATATCAAGTGTTTGGGGGGAAAGGGATAGGAATTTCAAACAAAAACACAAATGTAAAGAAAGAAAATCTAACTATGGCGATGCACCTGAGTGTAATTTTGATCCTTAATCCTAAGCACAGTGAAACTATATGTAAGATTCAATTACATTAAAGAGCAAACGAGGCATGATCAATGTAATAAATAGAAACAATAGAAACAGAGGCTCACAGCTTAGACTACTTTCGTAATGATACAAAAAACATCAACAAAGGCACAGAACTCTGTTTTCTCATTAATCTTTAGCCATATAAAAGGCACAAAAACATGCACACTTACATGAACTTTTCAACCTAAGAAAATTTTAATAAAGGCAAATGATATTTCTACTCAAAACTCTAGAAAGTCTAAAATTCTTGATAATAGTTTTTTCAGAAAATCCTCTCTCTGAGTATCTTGGTGCATTTGCTGGGAGTTGTTATTGGATACCTGGCATGTTTCGTGTCCCTCTTGAAAGTTATGAAAGATGCCTTGGATGATGCCACTTGGCTAGTTCCATATCTCAAAAAGTGACACATGATGGCTTCCACTCAAATTCAACACTTAGGCAAAATGAAACAAAAGAATGAAAAAGGGAAAAAGAACCCATGTTCGGACGACGCCACTTGGCAGCTTCTGCTGCTCTTCGACACTTAGACGAAAAAATGAATAAAAAGAAACAAGCCCACACTTTGTTTCAAAATTCTACCGTCATGACCAAGGTATGCGGGAAAAAAATCTACAGTGTACAACTGACAATCAGAATGCAACGTAGAGTAGAATTTTTACTCTACACATATAGTTGGGTGGCTTTGGTTGCATGACTATCTTACACCTTAAGGTGGTGTTTGAAGGAGGCATCCAACATCTACAACTATATGTCAAAAGGATCATTTTTGAGAGAAGAAGAGATCGATTTGAATTCCTTGAGGGTGGCATCCTTTGAATGCTTGTAGATTAAAGTGACATGTTTTCCATGGTGGAAGAAGAAGGAGGTGGTGCACATAATGGCCTCATTCCACCACTCAATCCAACTACCAACATATGGGGGGCATGGGCCTAGGTTCCATATCTACTGGATGAGTTAGATGGTACTATCATCACCTAACATAGAGGTATTGAGAATAAATTAATTATGTGGCACATTGTACTTCTTGAAGGTCCATTCCACTTTGCATGAGATGGGTGAGTGGTCTAACAAAATAATACTGGAGTGGACATGGATAGGCTGACCATCAATACTAGAAAAGGAAAAAAATATTTTTATCTAACTTCATATATCAGTTAAGTCATTTGATCACATGGTGATCCCCATATTGGTAATTAGACCACATAAACAAAGACATAGGATTAAATGTCTACTACCAAAGGAGAGTATCTATCATCCCCCATTTATTTTTGAAATAGTACCAAGCCTAACATTCACCAATACACCAACACATAGGGATGGACCCAACCTTTTCTTTGGGGTAATCAATCATATTGAATCTATTACACAAAAGCCACATGGAAAGAGGTAGCCTATCTTCCCAAGATCACCAAAACATGAAACAATGAGGGCCATCACTAAGAACATAAATGTTGATAATGCCAAATGTATGGCCATCATTGTCAAGAATAATCTAGATTGTTTGACGAGATGGGTCCTCCCCCATGGAAATGATGTCAAAGGAGACCTTAGGAGTAACTAAAATGCAAGCACCAACACATCCCACCTCATTCAAGGTGGTGATCTAGGTGGTGTCTGGAGGAAAAATTTAGATACCTTAACTTCTTGCAGACAAACAATATCTAGAAAACCAATGTACTGACAAGTAGCTCACATAGAGTATTTATGGGTAGACTCTATAGAACTTTTAACATTCCATGATAAAACATTCATAGGGAAGGATCATCCATTTGAATCTCCACTTTCATGTTGTCAAAATATACCAACACTTCAAATTTGTTCTGTTGGCATTTGGCATTTGGCATCATGTTCTTGTCGAGGAGAGTCAACACCCCCACCATGTGGGCTATGATAACACCAAGAGAATAAGCCACTAGTTGAGACAACCTCAACCATATTCATCATACCATTTTTTGATGCCAAATAAATGCTTTATAATTTGAGAGGAATCAAACTGGTAGGGGGCAATAGAGAGTTCCCCTGAGAGGGTGTGAGAACTAGAGGATAATCCTCCTATGACAACTAGGGTGTGATTTTTTGTTTAGGGCTTGACAATCATTTGGCGGGTACTTTGGTCCAGCCATCACTTTGGTCTATTGGTTTGGGCTTCATGGTCTGAGGAGACAGCTGAGGAGGCTTGGGATGATGTGATGGTCCAAAGCTTGACAACAGAAACAAATGTTGGAAAGGTTGAAATAAACAACCTTTTGTGACCACTCGATCTCCCCAACATGGGTTTTACTGAACTCCTTCAGCACCTTAGGGGTCAACCTTGACATAAAATCACTTTGTAGGGTTACGGGGGAACCACCTATCTAGTTCAATCATAACCATGCATCTTACGGTTTGATGATTTGGGGAATAAAATACCATACGTGAACTGGTAGACTAGGAAGTTCAACCTAGATAGGGAGATGAAGGGTGCCATTATTAGAAACCTTAAAATCATAGGTATAGGGAGATAAAATCATATCTTGGATGAGAAGGAACCAAACATTAGACTTCTTGAGAATATGATGTGTCTCAAAGGGCTCCTTAAAGGTAAAAAAGAAGAAACCTTTATAGGGTTTTATATTCTAAGGACATGAACACCTAGTGGATCTTAGTGGTTTCATAGAGAACTATAGAGGTAATCTTCTAAGGGGATGCATACAAAAAAATAAGCAATGATAGATCCATTTTCATACCAGTTGCAACATTGTTCAACAATAATAACAAGAATACTTACCTCCGAAACGGACAGGGTGGCTAAGGGATTACCTCTTTGTAGACTTGTAGAACAAATTTATGAGATCACTTGGGAGCCATTATCTCTATCTCCTACATCAACATATGTAGTAGAGTATGGAGAAGTCATAACTATAGGGCTTACCTGCCTAAAAGGTGGTGCACTAAGTGAAGTTAATGCTCTACATCTTTAAAAATTACTGTGGGCTAAACGGTATGTAGAATAGGGGTCAAAGAAAAAAATAATGAAACCCTCATAGAGTTATTTCTCCTTTCTCCATTTAAAACTCCTCATCCTTCATCAGTTACTCATATTTGTAGAAAAAGATTTCAAATTATTTAGATTGTCATCTTTGAGCCAATGTTTGTGTACTTTTTGACATACATACTTTATTTTAGATTAATTTTAAGGTGTTTCCTTATGTATTTAGGCATTTTGTTGCTTAAATGTCCATCCCACAAACCTATTGATATTGCTAGGTACTTGTTTTGGCTCCCTAATAAGGATCAATTAGCATGGACTTAGATTCTTAGATCTATAATTTTTCCAAACTCTTTTGATCAAATCCCTTCAATTGACAAAACATTCTTCTTGGTGATAGAGTAATGTTCCTTGTAAGATACACATAGATATAACATAATTTCAGAGTGTAAATTCACTTTCTATCTAAAAAAATTAAATTCTAATTTTTAACTAATTCAAAGTTTATACTTAACTTTCTACTTATAACAAAGTCATAGTTATTTCAAATATATCTATATAAATACAAGTGTAGGAAGATAGGTGGCCCATCTTCAAACCATGTTGATCATTATGGTAATGTGCATTGCATGGTTTCCCATGTGTCTCCCTCTTCTCCTTCAATGTATGAAACCCGATGGGGAGTTTAGATAAGAAGTTTCTCTTGGTGTCTTACTCATAACAATTCAGATTGACCTTCATCATAATGAAATTCACCTCCTTTGACACAACATGGTGACTAGGCTCCTTCATTGGTGTAGGACGGTGACTAGGCTCCACTTCCTCACCCCAATAAGTCTTTTCATCTTGGTTTGGTAATCTCACCTTTTATAACCACTCTAGATGATGCTCAAACTGACATTGAAGAAAATACAAATTCAATGAATAATTCAAACACAGGGTGGTATCCCTTACTTAAGTGAGATAACCTATTGGATTTTGGATGGGGCAATATATATGACTTTATTCCTATACTTAAAATTCATCTATTTGAAATAGCATCTTAATTTCATGATTTACAATAATTTTTTGATCTAGCAAACGTTTTTAATGATCTATTACTGATTGTCAGGAACCCGTGATGCCCCTTCTCTTTACTTTGTTATTATACTAATTGTTATGGATCCATATGCTTTTTAAGTCATCCAGTGAGCATTTTATTTTTTCCCACTTTCATGGGAAGTGACAGTTGCTTATATTAGACTTAGTATAAAATTAAGTGTTGAGGCTAATGAAGGCATCCACGAATTTATTGTATTGGGCTTACTCAAAGGAGGTTGCCCCATTAAAGAGGCTAGTGATTCTATAATTCATCCATTATAATTCAGTTCAACTTATTTGAGTTAATAGATTGCTAATTTTCATAGTTTATTTTGTGTATTTGAAATTATCTACTAACTTGTTTAGGAAGGATCCTCTCATTTTATATGAGAGCACTTTCTAGGGCCAATTTTTTTTCCTCCAAAAAGTCTTAACTTTGTTCTGCTACATAATCCATTTAAGTAATTTTTGAAAAAGTAATTCTATGTATCACTATAATTTATTTTGAATCAAGATAAAAACCTGACTGCATAAATATCAGAAGTGCTTGGGTTAAAACCATAAAACTCATTGTGAGGAGTATCACAAGAATCCCAAAGTAGTTGGCCCATTAAGAGGACCTATTAGTGAAATGGGCAACAACCCCTTCCCAATCGATTAGTTTTCATATGTGAGAAAAACAAAGAGCTATCATTGAGAGGTAAATCTATGGCCAAAAAAGTTTTGGAGAATAGTACTCACTTAAACGACATTGGTGGCCAAAGTGATATGTTTTAACCCTTACGCAACCATTGAAACTTGGGGACAATTTTTATCAGTTTCAAAATATTTATAGCTGACTATCAAAAAAATTAATCAACAGAGTATTCATAAATTATTATCATAGGACTTACAACTAGATAATTGATAGAAACCAGAAATTGGGAAATCTCCATTATATCAGTTTCAAAAAACTATGCATAGATTGTTAGAAGATCTCAGAAAGACTTATAGACAGATAGAAGACAATATTTTTTTTTCATTTTTTTTCCCATATCTCTCCATCTATATCCCCTTTTATCCTCAAATTTTATCTGAACACCTAAAATTCCATTCCCTATATTTTTTTCCTTGAGGTCCCATATCTCGATTCCACTCCTAATTCTCATAAATATCATTTTACCCATTTTTCAAGTTTTTTCATAGCTTCTATTTTTGTCCATTTGCCTCAAAAAATTTCCACAGTGTTCATCTCCCATTTTTTCTACTGTGTCCTTTGATAAATTTTCCATTTTTTCCATTTTCACTCCTAAAATTGCCCTTGGCTTCATCAATCATACTCCCACTATACAAAATAATTAGTAAAAGTATCTTTACCCCTTCCAAATTTTCCCAAATCAAAATCATGCCTTACTAAACATGTGTTAACTCTAGTTTCGCTACCCATTGTAAAAAAAATCTCTTATTTAGGTCATGATAATAACCTGAACAAGAGCCAAAAACATGGAGAATGAAATTGCCACCCTCAAGACACACATAAAAGATCTTGATGTAAAAATTCTCAACCTCACTCTTCAACATACCACCTTCAACAATAAATGACATCCAGAGTCCTCTTTTGACACCATATTTTCTTTTTCTAATAATTTTCATAGGTTGAAGCTTGATTTTTGTTGATTCCATGGTGAATATTTGACTAGATGGATCTATTGGTCAAAATAATATTTTATCCTACATAATATTTTTGATGCCAACAGGGTCCCTCTTGTATCTTTTTAGTTTGAACTTGAAGCCTTTTAGTGGTATCATTAGTATACCATGGCTCATGATGAGCCAAGCTAGACTAATTTTTGCACCCTCATTTTGTAATAGTATGGCCCTAGTACTTTTGATGACTTTATGAGATCACTCCCTAAACTTCACCAAATAGGAACGATGAGAGAATATAAAACTAAATTTGAAAAACTAGCCAATTACATAGAGGGATTATTTGATGAATTATTTATAATTTTCTTTATCAGTGGATTGGAGGATGTAATTTGATCTGAGGTCAGAATATTCTAGCCCAACATGACGATGGAAACCCTAGGGTTGGACAAATTGGTAGAGGACAAGATCATAACTCAGCAGTGATTCAAATCCAATTTTTCTCCATTCAAAAATACAACTCCATAATGATCTCAAATAATGCTATCCCCTAGAACTAATCCTATCAAGCATTTGACTAAAGTAGAGATGTGAGTCCATAGAGAAAAAGGACTATGTTATGATTATGATGACAAATTCACTCGAGGACATCGATGTGTCAAGAAAAAGATACACCTATTGGATGTGGACTCTATGCTTGAAACTAAAGATGGTGAAGATGTTTAGGATTAAAAAAAATGATTTGGTAGAAGCTCCATTGATTTTGGAACCTACTTCTCAAGAAGACAAATCAAAGATATCTCTCCATACCTTAACAAGAATCACCACCACATAAACCATGTGAGTCATGGGTTACTTTAATAAGTTCCTTCTCATAATGCTCATTGATTCTGGTATAACTTATAACTTCATTGACCCTCAGATCACCAAATAGCTAATTATTTTATCTATCCTTACTCCATCTTTGAAGTCACGATTGGTAATGAGGGCACATTACCTTCTAAAGGGAAGTGTCACAATGTTCATATGTCTTTTGGAGGTTATAACTTTCACTTTGATATTTTTGCCTTGCCCTTAGGTGGATGTGACATTTTTTGGGAGCCCAATGGTTATGCACACTTGGACCCATTATATGGGATTTTGCTAAAATTTGGATGCAATTTTTAGACAATGGGAAAAAACACACATTAAAAGGCTTACAACTAGGATCCCTTAGCATCATCAATTCATATTGCATGGAAAATATTATTAAGAAGAACTCACATGATGTCGTTACCCATCTCCATTTCATTCAAATGCAATCATCAACGGTCTCCATTCCTCCTTCTGATCTACAAATAATTTTGCATAGGTATGCACATGTCTTTTCTAAACCAGTGGGATTACCACCTTCACATCTAGAGGACCATTATATTTAGCTCTTTCTTAGAAGCATTCCTCCCAACATTAGGCCCCACAACTACCCATTTTATTAAAATATTGAGATCGAGATGTTCATTTGAGATTTATTGAAACAAGGCATTATTCACTCTAGTACCAGCCCATATTATTCAGTAGTGCTCGTTGTGCATAAAAAAGATGGGTCATGGTGCCTCTACATTGAATTCTATGCACTTAATCACATAACCATCAAGGAAAAGTTCCCCATCCCTATTATTGATGAGCTTCATGGCACTCATTTTTTCTCTAAATTGGATCTCCACTCTGGATATCACTAGATCTAGCTTCATGAGGATGATATCCCTAACAGAAATTTTTGCATGCATGATGCTCACTATTAGTTTCTAGTCATAACCTTTGGCCTCCCCAATTCCCCTTCAATATTTTAGGCACTGATAAATAAAATATTTTGGCCCTACCTACAGAAATTCATTTTGGTCTTCTTTAATGACATCCTCATGTATAGTAAAACATGGTCTAAGCATCTCCAACATCTGGAGCTCACACTAAAACTTCTCTCTAACCATCACCTTTGTGAAAAATAGTCTAAACATGTTTTTGTCTAGGATAAATTGGTGTATCTGAAGCATATTGTTTCAATCTAAGGGGTTTAAGTGGATACTCAAAAAATAGCTACCATGACAAATTGGCCCCATCTTCAGACACTGAAGAGCCTCCATGGTTTTTGGGTACTGATTGGATACTATCACAAGTTTGTCAAGGATTACAAGAATATTTCATCTCCATTGATATTTATGTTGAAAAATGATGCTTTTACCTAGACACAAGCTACTAATTGTGAATTTAAAGAATTGAAACAAGCTATGTGTACTAAACTTATTCTAGCTATGCCAAATTTTTCTAAGACCTTCACTATTGAGAGTGATGCTTGTGGAAATGGACTTGGTGTTTTTCTCCTCCAATAATGATGCCCCATTGCATTCACTAGTAAAGCCCTTTCTAGGAATAATTTATCACTCTCTACTTATGAGAAGGAAATGATGGCCATTTTGCAATTAGTATAGAAGTGCTGGCCATACCTATTGGGGAGTCATTTTAGCATCAAAACTGATCACCAGAGTCTAAAATATTTCTTAGAACAATGGGTCTCTACCCTATCTAATAGAAATGGGTTAGCAAACTCATGGGTTATAACTATGATATCAGTTACAAGAAGGGCAAGGAAAATATTGTGGTTGATGCTCTATCTCACTCATTTATGGACCAAGATTCCCTTTTAGCTATTTTTATGCCTATTCTGAATTAGTTAGGCATTATATAGTAGAGGTATGTTAATGACTCCTTATTATCTCAAATCATTCAATAGTTGTCCACTAAGCCCTCTACCATACTACATTATTCTTGGGATGGTACTTTTATGTGATAAAAGGGTCATTTGGTGCTTCCTCATAACACATATCTTTAGCATTCTATATTATATGAACTCCATGCTTCTCCATTCATAGGGAAATTAGGGTTTCTCAAAACTTATGAGTGACCATGATGTAACTTCTTTTGTAAGGGAAGGAAAAATGTAATTCAATAGACGGTGGCTAAATATGGTGCCTAACAATGTAACAAGGGTTACACCACATTCATCCATAGGTCACTCAAACCCTTTCCCATCCCTACCATGATTTAGATAGATATTTCTATGGATTTCATTGAGGGTCTCCCAAAATCTGAAGGGAAAATAGTAACCTTGGTTGTGGTTGATCACCTCTCTATAAATAGTCATTTTTGTGCCCTCAACCACCCCTATACTACCTCCATAATCACACAAATTTTCTTGGACCAAATTTTCCATCTTCATGGTATTACTTCATCCATTGTCTTAAATCACGATGCAACCTTTACCAGCCATTTTTGGATAGAACTATTTCAATGCATCAGCACCTAGTTGAAGATGAGTTCCTGGTATCATCCCCAAATAGATGGCTAGACTAAAATTATCAACAAATGCTTGGAAAATTTCCTTTGTTGCTTCACCTTAAAACAATAACATCAGTAAGCTAAGTGGCTTCTACTTTTTGAATTTTGGTACAATACCTCCTCCCACACCTCAACTAAAATGATTCCATATGAAGGAATCTATGATCAAGCACCACCAGTGCTCCTTCCATACACCCCCAATAGTTCATCAATTTAATCAGTTGACATGATTATCCAAACATGGGATTAGATATTCAACACCCTACTAGATAATATTCATATGACACAAATTGAATGAAACAATAGGCTGATCAACACCATTTTGAGTGCACTTTTCAAGTCGGTGATATGGTTTTTCTTCATCTGTAGCCATACAAGCAATCCTCCTTAAAACTCAAACGGTGTCATAAGCTGACTTCCAAGTTCTATGGATCCTATAAGGTCCTAAAAAATATTGTTTTAGTTTCTTATAAGTTGGATCTCCCACCTTCTTCCTGATTTCATCTAGTATTTCATGTGTCTTCTCTAAAACAAATTTTTGGCAAAAATATCAGAGTGTAGACTATTTTAATAGAGATTGACAATGAGGTATCCATCCTTATTGAGCTAGAGGAAATCTTAGATAGTAATACACACCAAATTCACTCTAATTCAATCACAAAGGTTTTAATTTAGTGGCATGGAATGTATCCAGAGGATGCCACATGGGAACCACTATTTCATATTTAGTACCAACTCCCACATATAAAGCTTGGAGGACAAAGGTTTTTCCAAGAGGGAGGGAATGTTAGGAACCCATTCTACCCTTTATTTTTACTTTTCTAGTATAGTAATTTCTATGAATTCATATGCTTTGTAAGTCATCCCATGAGCATTTTGTTTTATCCCACTTTCATGGGAAGTAGTAGTTGCTTAGATTAGACTTAGTATAAAAGTAAGTGTTGAGGCCAATAAAGGTATCCATGAATTTATTGTATTCAGCTTGCTCAAAGGAGGTTTCCCCCTTGAAGAGGCCAATGATTCTACAATTTAGACATCTTAATTTAGTTTTGCTTATTTGAGTTAGTATATTGATAATTTTCATAGTTTATTTCATGTATTTGCAATTATCTACTAACTTATTCAAGAAGGATCCTCTCACTGATGTTGAAAAAATGTCACCTCAAGAGCTATCATCTATATCATGAAAATTAATTATATAAGAACATTCATCTACAAAGATAAGAGATGAATAAATACTAGATTTTAATTTATCCAATAATGTTATTTCAATCATTTAGGATACATTTTTAGATGTTTTAAATCCTTATATCAAATTAAAAATTGAAAGAGAGTTGACTATGATAAAAATTACATATTTAGAGCCTCTAAGAGGAAGTGTTGAATTACACCATTTTTTGAGAATTTAGATAGTTTCACTATATGTCAAATTAAAAAAACTTATCCATATCTAGTTAAGAATATCATTGATCCTATATCTATAAAATTAGTTTTTGTGCGTCATGTTTATAAAGTCATCAAGTCTCTTAAATAACATGGGCTGCTTCAATAAACTAATGTCAAGGTAAGATATGATGACAATGGAATAATTGTGAGATCTCCACATGCTTGATAGATTCCTATATGTGTTTGTGTGATATTGGATGCATTAAAAATTTGTTTAACAATTGGTTCCTATTGTTAGGAAAGCCATATTTGACTCTTGGAGAAGCATATAAAATGCACGACAGTCACATCGAGCATGGAAGGATAGGGAATTGGTTTTTTCATCATATGGGAACATATTGTCATGTTTATAAGAATTGGGAATGTCTAAAATGGGAATAAAATTAGTTCAAAATGGTGAAATTAAAATCAATTCAAACCATGAAAAACCATTGATACACTTTGTGATGGTGATCAATAAGTGTATAAAAACTATATGAGAATAATAATAAGTGGAAAAACTCAACCGAAGTAAAAATAAACTTAGGGTCACTCAAAGTTAAAATTAGTCATATAACTACTTTACAAAAAGTTAAGTGCTACAAAAAGGTTATTGTTATTGTAAATGGGGTTATTTCTTTCATTCTTGGGAGAGAACATTTTACAACATTGTATGTTGTCTATAATTTTCAAAGACTATTAATGAAATACAAGTAGTAGTGTGAATATAATTGATATCTTATGAGATTATTAGCAATCTCTAATTATGAATTTTGCATTGTCATTCATTGTTAAGGTGTATACAATGGAAAATATAATATATCTACAAATCAATCCTAGCTCAGAGAAGATAGATCCTACTTACACTTATAATTGGGGATACATTAGATAATCAAGGTCATGACCAATATGGATCCATTAGACTTAGTCAAGGGATATCTTACCACAATAATATCACTAGTGAGAGTTCCAAAGCCTCTAGTCAAGAAAAACTATGTAATAACCCTAAATAGGTCATATGTTTTCATATTCACTATACTAATATAAATTAAAGCAAAATTCTAATCTAGTGCTAGTCAAAGCTTGTGTCACAATATGGGGATTAGTAAATAATAAAATTAAACATGCATAAGAGAATCCTAATTGAGATATGTATAGGTAAGATCCTAATGCATGGAGAGAGTAATATTATCCAAAATCCATTACTTATGCTACTTCTATCTACTAAAGAGAGGAGCAAAGTTGGAGATAATTACTTAGAAGATGAACCCACCGAGACTCAATCTCTCCTTTAACAAAAGGTGATTCACAAGAGGTTATTGTGGCTTGTAAGCATCACTAAAAAAGGCCAAAACATCCAAGACTTCTTCATAAGACAAGATTTTTATCCAAGTATAAACCCTAAGCTAAGACTCTTCAAACAGAATGGTGGAAGACCAGATTATAAAGAAGCACAAATGAATAACTAACTCTTGTTGTCCCTCTAAGAATGGAAAAATGGATGTATTTATATAGGCAAATCTAACCATAAACCCTTATAATTTTTTTGACTGACAAGGTTGACCTGATCGACCTAGTATTGTAATTAAAAAAAATATACTAGATAATAAACTATGTCAGCCATGGCAATATTAGTTTTTAGTAAGCTTTGTCAATAAAAATACAGGGTGGATATGGCCGACATAGTAATTTAAACTACCAAAAAAGGGGTTTAGTTTAGGGAAAGGGCTAATGAAGTGGTAAAAGACTAGAGGAAGGAAAAAAATAGGAGACAAAGCTTAGGGTAATTTTATTAAGAGCTAGTTGGATTGATAATAAGTGGTAAAAGAGAAATCAATCTTATGAAGCACTAATGGTCTTCCCACCCTTTCCTAATTCACCACTTAGGGCATGCACTCAGAGAGACTGAGATTTGATAGGTTTATTCAAGATAGAAAGCATTAGTAATTAATAAAGTATGAAGATATTATCTTTATACATATTCCCCACTTGAATCTCATCACATGTCACTCAGGTGAAACAAGGGTTGGTTCTTTGATAAAGAACATCATAACATACAACACTGAGGCTAAAAAATGTTACAGTAGTTTAAAGCCTAAAATAAATTGAAAGCAAATTACTAAAAGGGAAATAACTGAAAAGTAAATATAATGCATACCTTGACATACCTTTTTCACTGGATGGTTGTGTATTGTGTTTGTAGATTTGATGATGGAGGGAACAAAGACTAATTTCAATAAACTTAAGGATACAAAACTAAAGAGTAAAAAACAAACAAATGTAGGAAAACCAAGATAACTAGTCCTATGCAAATGAGACAAATTTTGAAATATGGGGTGACAAGTGCTATGTTAGACCAAATAACCAAGTCAAAATTTAGAGTAAATATTGTAACTAAAAATCCATGGCTACTAAAAATAGAAAAAATTAAATAAGTAAACCTTAACTAAGAAAGAAAAATTCACCAAGTCAAACCAAGGATACATGTCAAAAGGATGGTAATCAAACATCAATGTAAAAGAAGTAACAATCCCTAATTAAACAAATATGGGTAAGAAAAAATGGTAAAACAACATTAATGAGGGAGTATTAACAATCCTTACTTGAACATCAATGGAAAAAGGTGCATAAAATGGAAAGCAACATTGGTTAGTGAGAAGTAACAAGCCAACCTCACTCGATAATGGAAAAAGTACATGAAAGTAGAAATAAACTAAGGTGTCTAAAAAAAAGGTAGTAAAACAATGTCAAATGGTAAAACAAATCAAGGCATATCTATAAATGTAGAGCCATGGTGTAAATAAAGTACTCCATAGTTGCTCAAGCATATTGTTCTGTTCTAAAGGGAGATAAAAATGAAAAAAATTATTGTTAATATGTTTTAAATTGTGAATAAGAATGAAGTATAGAAGAGGGAAAAAAAATTTAGAATCATAATTTGCCTATGAATGGGGGAAATGAAATGGGTGGAGGGTATAATGAAGGAAAAACCAAGTTAGAAGGTTTTTTTATTGAAGTCAAGACACTCAAATTAGGTTTGTCAAAACAAGAGGACTTTCAACCTTAAAGACTCTGAAGAGATTCTCCTAGATACACAGGTATTAGTTCAATAAATAAATTATGTAGATCATCCCATGAAGGCTATATGTATAAAAATCTAAATGGACCTACCTTCCCACAATGTGTTCCTCTTTCTTTAGGACCCTGTATAGAGTCGTTGGTCTACTATGAATATTGCATACTTGTGTGAGAAATTAGGTAGTACCATAGAGTTTATTGAATTATCATATTATAATCTATTGGCTACCACATCATAATGGACACCAGCTCTATTGTGAGGCCAACTTTGGAGTTTGATCTTTGATTGGACATATGAATGTGTTTATAATCATGTCTTTTGGTTTGATTTTGACTTTTGAGATTTGTATGTTGACTTATGTATATCATTAATTTTTGTTTCAAATGATTTTGGCTTTTGACTTTCCTGATGGTCTTTTCTATTCGTCTTCTATATAGATTTGGAAAACCAAACATGGGTGCTAAAGATGACTTTAATTTGAATACTTGGGAATTAGTTTATATGAGAGAGAACTTAGAGACATTGGTATCTAAGAGTCTCATAAATTTAGATGAAATAAAATTCCTATATTGAATTTAACCTTGTCTTATCCCATGTGGAGTGGAATAAAAGGAAATCAAGATGAGTGAAACATGAAATGATTTGAATGACTTCAAATCATAAAAAAATTGATAAAGGGTAAAAAAGGGATTCAATGATAGAAAAGTGTGATTCCTTATTATAAGAATGAGGTAAATGTAAGATAACATGATAACATAGGTTGTTATTCAAATTTCATCTACCAAAAGAAGCAAAAGCTAAAGTTCAGAACAAAAATTTAAAACCAGTAACCATTACAAAACATATTCTAGAAAAGGAATGAAACATATGGTGATTTTATGAGGAACCCATGTCATATACATGGTTCTACACTGCAAATCATAAAAGAGAAATCCATGGGGTGTCAAAAGCATGTGATAAATAAATGGGATAATAAAAATATGGTATTTGTGAGGAAGGCTAGGTCCAATCCCTAATCTTACATTGTAACTCACAAAGAAAACCTCACAGGGTGCCAAAAAGTGTAAATTTATGAAATCAAATAGAAGGAAATCATGAGGAAGACTAGGTATTATCTGCAATTTTACAATGCAACTCATGATTAAAATGTAAACTAAAAGACCAAAAAGAAAGACTAAGCTTTGTAAAAACAAAGAACTATTGTAGAGGGTGAGACACATGTAAGTATCCTATAAAAAAGTGTTAGATAGATATAATATAAAAAGTATAAAAATAAGGGAATGATTTAGGTAAAATAATTCCTAAAGAATTGCACATTGGTGGGTTCTTTAAAAATATGGACTTCATTGGTTTGAAGGTAATAGGTGATTAGACCAAGAATGTCTTTGACTAAATAAGGGCCCCACAATTTTTGGGCATATTTACCTTATTTTTCATGAGTGTAGTATAATTAAAGGACAAGGTTACCAATATTAAATGTGTGAAATATATCTCATTTGTTATGTTGTTTGGCACTATGGGCCTTGTATTAATGCTTTTGTTATAAATAAAAAAGGTGGTGCTCATCAAGGAGATTGACAGCATGAAGGTGAGCTTCATGTAATTATTCATCAGGTATCATACCATGAAGATATATATAGAGATAAGGAAGCTCAGCTTCTAGTGGGATGATTGATTAAGAACCATACACTAGAGAGAACGGTGTTACCACACTGACAATGTGTATTCTAGTGTGATAAGCCCAAAGAGTAGGATAAAGACGAAGGTGCCAATATTTATGGGTTTTAAGAATTATATTTTGGAGAATTTTATAATAATTTTGTTTGTGGCCTAAGCTTAGCCATTACATTATGTATTATAGGGTGTGGAGAATTTGTGATTGATTTTAAATATAACACATAACTATTTGACATCTTTATTTTTGAAATCACCACCATTATCTGAAATGATAATATGAGGAACACCAAAGTGGAAAATGATTTTATTAAGGATGAATTTGGATATGGTGGTACAAGTAACATTAATCATGGGCATAACCTTGACCCATTTGGTGAAATATTATGTGGCTATGATTATAAATACATGCACATCTTGAGATCAAAGTAATTTTCCTATGAGATCTAATCCCCATATGCATAATGGCTAGGGATATTCTATGGTTTGAAGCTCGACTGGAGGTGAATGAATTAAATCATCATAAAGTTGGTGAGGATTAAACGTTTTAACAAATTTGATAGAATCCTTTTCAAGAGTGGGCCAAAAGTATCCCATATGTAAGCATTTGCACTTTGTAGCATGTCCACTATAGTGGCCATCACAAATGCTCCCATGTGCTTGTTCAAGAAGAGGAAGAACCTCATCCTTCATAACATAGTGGAGTAAGGTACATTTAACATTATGATAATATAGGATGCTATGTCTAAATACATACATAAAATCTTGTTTTTGAATGTGAGTCTTTTCATAGGAGTCTAGGTTAGGAGGATAAGTTTGGTATTCTATAAATTAAATGATGTCTTTGTACCATGCGATTTGTTGAATGGTGATGGCCTCAATGTGGTAGATAAGAGAATCTTGTGGTTGAGTATAAGATGTAGATTTTATTATTTAGATAAGAAAATTGGGATTGGTAAGAACTTGGTGTGGTTGAAAAAGAGATGTTGATGAAGCAAATGAATCAATAATAAAATTTTGATCTCATGAGATAGTCTCAATAGTGAAATAAACAAAATATTTAGTGAGATTGGTTATGATTTGATGATAAGATATGAGATTATCACTTTTGAATTAGTAACCACCATTGACTTGGTGGAAAATGAGTTTGAAATCACCTAAGGCATGCAGGTATTGGGAATATAAATCAAGGGAAGCTCTCATACCTAAGATTAAAAGTTCATACTCTACCATGTTGTTAGTGATGTCAAATGTCAATCAAAAAGCTAAAGGGATGATTTTTCCAAGAGGGATCATAAGAATACAACCTGCCCAATCTCCTTAAATACACTTAACACCATCAAAATAAAGGGTCCAAGTATCCTCATTTAAATTGACATTAATTTCAATAAATTCCTTGATAACTACATTTAGTTTAATAGTATCGGGTAGGATAGTGAATTCATTGAGATTACATTCTTCAAGATTATTAGTGAATTTATGGAATTAATCTTTAAGTGATATAGCTTGGTTGAGACCTTTAATATATATAATATTTTCATCAGAAAGGCTATCTTGAAGGTGGTCAGTAGCAGGCATAGGAAATGGGGAAAGTTGATTAATGATGATTTGTCTTTTGATAGATTTTTGGGTAACAATTTAGAGATAAAATTACATGAGAAGGACCATCCATTTACCAATTTTATTTCTAGGAAGAAAGGGTTTTGAGAATAAGTGGTACAAGGGATCAGAATGGATGATAAATAAGTGGTCTCATAAAGCATATAATGTTGAAGTTTTTTAACTATAAAATATAGGGAAAGGAAATAATGTTCATCTTTTGTGTAACATTTATGATAATTAATGAGGCCTTGAATGATATAGTAGTTGGTAGATTCTCTTCTAGTATCATCTTGTTGGACAAGCATTTCCCCAATGGATATGGGTGTGGAAGAGGTATGTAGGATCAAAATTCAGTCATTTAAAGGGGACAAAGATTAGGTAGGTGAAGTAATGATTCTTTCATATTATCAAATGATTTTTGAAAAGGATCTATTCACTTTAATTTAGTAGTTTTCTTAATAAGAGAATTGATGGAATATACATGTTAAGTCATTCTGGGAATGAAGCATCTAATTACTCTGCATTTACCGAGGTAAGTGTGAATGTTTAGAGTGGATTTAGGGATGATCATGTTGACGATAAATTTAATATTGGTAGGGTCAACATCAATGCCATAGAAAGAAACTAAAAATCCTAATAGTTTACTAGATGTGACATTGAAAACACATTTGTAAGGATTGAGTCTAACTATGTATTTAATAAGGCATTCAAAGATGATGACAAGATCTGAAAGATGAGTCATGTGACATTAAGACTTATCAATGAGGTCATCCACATAGGTTTTTATAATTTTGTGAATAAGATCATGAAAGATTTAATTCATTGCTCATTGATATTTAGCTTTGGCATTTTTGAGGTCGAAGGGAATTTTAACATAAAAATAGGTGCCCTATTCCATGGTGGAAGTTATCTTATGTTGGTTTTTGAGGGAAATGTGAATTTGGTTATAGCCCATGAAACCATTCATGAGAGACAATATTTCATAACCAAATATGGAATCGAAAATGACATCTATTGAAGGTAGAGGTAAATTATCCTTGGGACAGTCAAGATCAAGATTATGAAAATCAATGCAAATGAGAATGACCATAGTGACCTTTTTCCAAACTAAGAATTTTTTAGAAACCCATTCAAAATAGTCCACTAGTTTGATAAACTTAGCATCAAGAAGTTTGATAATTTATTTAAGGCATAAGGTGGAAACTTTGGGTCCAAATTTATATTACTTTTGGTGCATAGGTTAGGATAAGTGATAATATTGTAGACCATAATGCTACGGTCAATAATAGGCATGTCTTCATAGAACCAGCCAAATATCTTATGATATTTACTAAAAAATTATCTAAATTTATCATGTTTAGCAGGTGAAAGTTCACGAGAAACTATAATTGATCAAGAGCATGATGGAGTACGATACTCAATGTGAGTAGTTTCATTGATAAGCATAACATTTCCATATTAGAAGTGATATGATGCATTTAGTAAGGAATAAATAGGATTGGCTTTAGGATGGATGTTGGTGATGAATTTGTTGAAGCAAGGGGATTTTTTTTAAATTATTGAGTTTATGATGTTGCCAAGGAAGTTGAGGTTTTCAGGCATGAATTAATTCAAGAATATCTTCATCACTAGGAAAAGAGGGAAGAGGACCATAATGCTAAATGTATACTTTGATATCAAGAATTTTATTACCATAGATATCACACTCAGAATGTATATGATGAACATCTATGGCCTTGGAATCTAATGTAATATCGGGAGTAAAAAGAGTAGGTTGATCAGATGATATTGGTGTATCATTAATTTCTTTGACGAGGGAAGAATCATATGTAATGATGGGATCTATAGGTGGTAGAGAAGATACAATAATATCTAGATTTTTGGAAGGTATTATTTGTTTGACCACCCAAGGAGTATCCAGAAGTAGAGAATTAATGGGAGGTACATGACCTTTTGGAGATAATTCAAAATCCATGAAAATGGTGTGAACATCCTAAATGAAATCATGTATTTGAGCTAAAGTTTTTTGATAATCTTGAACATCCAAGTCTCAAGATTGATCTTGGGCCATGATGTAGTTATCATCATAGGTTGTAAAACTGGTACATTCTTCAGATTTAGGGAGTGTTTCAGAAGGTGAAATTTTGAAGTCACTAAAATTTCATGGAGACATGATTAGAGGATCTTGGAATAATTTTTCCACTATATAATCATTACATGTGAAGGTGTTTTTTGGGTAAGAAGGTTCTTGAGCATTGCATGGAGGGTGGGGGGGGGGGGGGGAATTAGTGATCTCATCAATGAGAGGAATAGTGAGATCATAAGGTAGTAAATAAGGAGAAAGCCACTCTAAAATATAAGGAGGTAGTTTAGTAGTGTTGCAAGTATGTTATAGATCTGAGAAACAATTTAGGCGACAATTTGGGTGACAATTCCACCCCAATTGATGACGAAACTTCTGGGAGCCATAACTTTTGCACTATAGCTCCAATTGACTCATCGTTTGAACTGTTGGAAAGATAAGAATGAGGAAAACATCGTGAGATGGCATGGATCTCTGCTTGATGAAGTTTGACCCCTGAAAACCTAATGGAAGTGCCCCAAATTTCAATTTTAGTAGTGCAATCTAAAAATAGTAAGTTTCTAAAAATAATAATTCCTTGAATTATGTATTGTTTTAAATATTGGAAGTCAAACCACTTAATCCCCTTGATATTGGTGACCTTCTACATCCTCCCTGTGCTTTAAAAATGTGTATAAAAGAAGAGGTAACCTGAAATGTGAAGATAGACATCTCTTCCTAGAGATAAGCATATATTTGTATTGCGATCTTGAGTAATACTACATCTCTTCTCAGAGAATTCATTGTTACTATGTTATTTATATGTTATTGAAATATTTATCAACTAGAACTTCTAAGTTTTGGATCGATTACAAATCATTAGCTCATCAACATCTAAATCAGCAAGAGTGACATGTAAGTCTAGATTGATGTTGATTAATTTAGGTAGGGGAACACTGTTGATGGTAGGAATGTGATATTGAGATTTGGGATTGGGAAGTTGAATAATTAAAGGGTTGGGATTGGCCTCATGATTACACCATTTATCGTTATGTAATAATTTGATGTATTGTCTATTGAAAGAAGCAATGGACCTCATTTTATGATTCTAAGGCTGACCGAGGAGTATGTTATAAGATAAGGAAAAAGTAAGGACCATAATTTTAGTTCAAATAGTCTAAAGTCTAATTATTAGGGGAAGATATATACAACCAAGTGGATTTTGATTAGCTTTATCAAATCCACGATAAGTGAGGAGGGTTTGCTTTAGATGATCCTTATTATAGCCAAGTTTCTGGATAAGCCACAAATATTTCACATTAATATGAGACCCTTCATCAACTAAAACTCTACAAATAAGGGTAGTATTTATGGATATTCTAATGAATAGGGGTGGATCATCAGTGCAAAAAAAATCTCATCATTTTTGAGAAGCAGTGGATATTTGTGGATATTTTAATGAATAAAAGAAGAAGCTTTGGGAGTTTGTCATTTATGAGAAGTAGTGTTGTATTCTTGATGACAGAGTTGGATCATGGATTTTTGATTTAAGGAATCACCAAGCACGTAGGAAACATAAAATTTAGTAAGACCTCGACAAGTTTTATGGGAATGACCAATGTTAGTGTGAAATCAACAAAAATGATTAGGGCCATACCATTTAGGAAGATTATTAGGATAACTAAAGGGTTTAGAGGGTAACATGAGTTATTTTATTTGCTTCATAGTTAGTGGCATGTGAGAAGATGGAAGATTGTCAGATTTGGAAACTCCTAGTTTGGTTTGATGAGTATTGATAGTGATGGAAAAGTAGAAGCTTGAAAAGATCCTTTAAGGAATTTATTGCTAGGTTCAAATTGCTTCATGAGGAAGTATTGATGTTTGGTTTGGTCAAGAGATTCCTTGAGCATTTGAGGAGCAAAAGCATAAACCTTATATTGAAGTGAAATAGTTAAAGTAGTTATAAAGAGTTTGAACAAATTATAATTAGTCATGTTATGGTTGGATTTATGGGCCAGAGACTTCTATTGTTTGATAAAATCATAAGCTGATTTGGTGGGAGATTGCTTAGCATTGATGAAAAGGATAAGGCAATTTTTAGAAAGACCATTATGTTGAAAATATTTAAATAGAGGGTTGACTAAATCCTCAAGTTACCAAATGGAATGTTGAGGAAGTTAGTTATACCATTCTAAAACATTGTCAGTAAAGGTTTTAACTAGAAGTTTTAGCTGTGGTGAAAGTATTAGTTTGGATATACTCTTTATAAATATTGTCAAATGCTTTGAGAAAGGATGCAGGGTCTTTAGTCCCATCATACTTGATAGTTGGAGATATGTTAACAACATCAATAAAATTGATGAGAGGATCTAAATGTTCATTTTGGATATTTTGAATCATTGTCTTATTCATAATAGGTTGAGGAATAACATTTCCCAAGGCATCTATAAGAGGTGGAGGAATAAAATTTGGATTGGCTTGAGGAGTTAGAATAGGAGATTGGTTATCATATTGATCAAATGACATTGTAATTGCATCATTTGAGAGGCATTAGAATTTTTAATTATGTTAATTTGTTGTATGACTTGTGCAATAAGTTGAGTCATATCAATTGGTGGGTTGGTGTTTATAGGAGAACTCCCTAAATTGGTATTATGGGGAAGGTTGTTGGAAGGTGGATTAATGATAGGATTGTTAAATAGACTTGTGTTGATTTCTCCAACATTATATTGAAAAGTTTTAAGATGAGAATTGTCTTGATAGGTACAAAAAGGATTAGATCCACCTACTTCATTATGAGGTATGATTTGAACCATGTTACAATCCACAGATGGAGGGGAATAAATGATCCAAGAGTCAAGGTTATCTTGGGAGGTAAATAAATGGAGAAAATAATACCCAATATAGTGTATAAATGGATTTAGGTTGTCCAAGAAGATTCTAATAGGGAATTTCATGATGTTTTGAGGAAATTAACAGAGTTTTAAGCAATAAGAGAGATAAATCAGAGATAAAAAAATAGAAATTATGGATTTTATTACTAAGTCAGCTACTTACTACAAATTCAACCCACTATTTTATTTTTTAGCTAGCCAACTAAGTCGACCACTTACTACTAAGTCGACACACTAGTTTTTTTACCTAACCAACTAAGTCAGCCACTTACTACTCAGTTGTCCCACTAGATTTTTTACTAAAACAACTAACTTGACTAATTAATACTAAACTTATCCACTAATTTTTTACCCTACCAACTATGTTAGCCAATTACTAATATGTTGACTAGACAAAAGGCAAATAAGGATACAAGGTCAATCAGGTCAATTTAGTACTTCACATAGGGAAAATATAATCTTATAAGGATATAAAGTTAACTAGATCAAATTTAGTACTATAACCTAACTGATAAAAAAGAGTACAGGGTTAATGAGGTTGACTTGGTATGGTAACCTGACTGACAAGAAATAGTATAGAATTGACTAGATCAACTTAGTACTACACATAGGGAAAAAGATAGTCTGTAAGAGACTGTGTCTAAAAAAATTATAATGTGCTAAAAATAGGAAATTTTTTTGCCATGTAAGTAAAGCAAGAAATGAAATCAAACACATAAATAATTGTATCAATCAAAATAATCTAATTAGGGCACATAACATAAAACCTTGTACCAACACTAGCCAATGTAAGGTTTTTCAATACAACATGTAATGATTAGAGAGAAAGTAGTCAACTAAAAAGTAAATGCTAACTAAGTGGTCATCCTGAGTGTTTTTAGATTATTATAAAGTGTTATTTTAAGTGTGATATGGATGTTGATTGAAAATAAGGAACTAGAAAGTAATCTATGGATGGTTTTAGGACATTTATGCTAAAAGGGATCTATTTTCGCAATGGTACTGGCTTGGTAAAGGGGCCTACCCCATCTCTTCACAATTTTATAATGATAATGGTGTTGGGTGATTTGAAAATATATACAATTAACCATGTGTTTATACATGGCTAGAAAACCAGGTTGATTTCCCCCTTGATGATGAAATCCAAGTAGGTAGGCCTTAGGAAGACAAATGTTAAATGCATTTTGAGTATTTTGTGATTTTATAGTTTATAAAAAAAGAGAAAAATAGTGAAAATAATTGGTAATTTTAAAAACCACCTAATTAGACTATGTGAGCTACTCTAATCATGCAAACAACTAAAAATAAAAGTGTAAATTAATTACTAGTAAATAGTTGTTAATTCTAAAATTAAGAATGGTACAAAGTCAGTTCAGATGAAACTATATGCAAATAGTACATAATATAGTCGATTGGGTCATTATTTCTCTATAGAAGTAAGAGTCTTTAATAACTAAGTCAACTAGGTTGACTTATTCTTTTAGATAGAAGATATCCTACATAGTTAAGTTGACAAGGTCAACGTAGTTTGATATAGGATTATAGTTTTTAAGACAACAAAACTGCATAAAACATAACTATAATGAAGTATTAAATTGAAAGAGAGATAAAAAGAGTAACCTTGGTGGGTAGAAGATGATTAGGATAACACATTTTCTGTTGAAGTGCCTTGAATGTTGCCTGGAAGTTTTAAAAACTAAATCGATTGGTTGACCTAGTTCTATGAAAACCTATTTATTGAATCTTGATAAGATGACTAAGTCAACTTGCATGACTTAGGTTTTTTTTTTATATGCTGACTAGAAGAATAAGTTGACCTACACTACGTAGTTTATTTTTTTGGATGCTAACAAGAAGACTAAGTCAATCTAGTCAACTTAGTTTGTTATTTAGAACTGAAGAAGAATACTATGTCAACCTATCTAACCTAGTAACCTATATTTAATGAATACCTACATGGAAATAATAGAGTACTTTTGATATGAATATGTTAAACCTATGCATATAAGTTAGAACTATACTAGTTTGGTCCACCTAGTATCAAAAATATAGAAAAATAATAAAATGATAGAAATGAAAAGTGTGAATGAAAAATTACATGGGTTAGATTCATGTTAAATTCACTAGAATATATGTAATGTTAAATGTAATATATCTACAAATCAATCCTATCTTAGAGAATATAGATCCTACATACACTTCTGATTAGGGTTACATTAGATAATCAGGGTCATGAACAATATTGATCCCCTAGACCTGGCCAAGGGATTGCTTACCATAATAATATCACTAAGGAGGGTTCTAAATCCTCCAGGTAATAAAAACTAAGCAATAACCCTAATTAAGTCATGTGTTTTCATATTCACTATAATAATAATAAGTAAAACAAAAGTGTAATCTAGTGCTCTCCAAATCTTATGGCACAATATGGGAGTTAGTAAACAATAAAAGTAAACATGCATAAGAGAATCTTAAATAAGATATGTATAGGTAAGACCCTAATACATGGAGAGATCAATATTATTCAAAATACATAAATTATGGTACTTATATCTACTAAATAAAGGAGAAAATTTACACATAGTTACTTGGAAGATGAACCCGTCGAGACTCAATCTTTCCCTTGTCCAAAGGTGCTTTGTAAGAGGTTGTTATGGTTTGTAAGGATCATTAAAAATGACAAAATATCTAAGGCTTATCCACAAGACAAAATTATTCTCCAAGTAGAAACCTTAAGCTAAGACTCCTCAAGTAGAATGGTAGAAGAGCAGATTGTAAATAAGCATAAATTAATAATTAACTCTTGGTGTCTCTCTAAGAATGGCAAAATAAATGTGTTTATATAGGCAAATCTAGCCCTAAACATTTCCTAAAGTTTGGACTGACAAGGTCAAACCAGTCGACCTAGTATTGTAATTTATAAAAAACATACTAGATAATGAACTATGTTAGCCAGGACCGACTTAGTTTTTATTAATCTTTGTCAATTGTAATGCAGGGTCAATGTGGCTAACATAGACATGTAAACTACCAAGAAAGGGGTTTAGGTTAGCAAACCGGATAATGAGGTGGTAAAATACTAAAGGAGGGTGTAAAATAGGTTGCAAAGATTAGGGGAATGTTTTTATGAGTTGTTTGAATTGATAACAAGTGGCAAAAGGGACAAAAATCTTGTGAAGCACCAATGGTCTACCCACCTCTTTCCTGGTACACCCCTTAAGGCATGCACTCAAAGAGATTAAGAATCAATAGGTTTTTTCAAGATAAAAAGCATTGGTAATTGATAAGTGTGAAAATATTATGTGTATACATAAGGAAAATGTAAAAATCTTTTATTCATTTTGTGTGTGTAAAATATGGATTTTGTAGGCCTTATATTGGGAAATCTAGTAAATGGAATTTGTGAAAAATACATTCACCCAGATTTGAGAGAATATTTTGAGATTTTGTATAATATTTACCATCCACATATCACCTTTTGTGTATTTATATTTACATGTTGAAAAGGAATTTCCAAACCAAGATTATTTGATGCCAAACGAAACCCTATTTGAAAGAAGGAAAGTGACACTTTGTGCTCATTTCCTACTATAAATACAAAGGTGTTGTTTAGAAATTTCTATCTTGAAAACCTTATAGAAATGTAATTTATTTGTCTATTTGAATTATGTGTTTATTTCCTTTATAAGGATGTAGTTTTCCGTTGTTGAATTGTCTAACTCGTTTCTTTTAAAATAGGTTATTTATGTATTATTATATGTTTACACTGTTGTATGTTTCTCATTCCCTTTTCATTTATTTTCTTTCTCTATCCAATTCAAAATTTATCATTTCTCCATTTTTGGTTGTATTTTTATACTTTCTTGTTAGATTTACAAAAAAAACATCATACAAGGGAGTTACTCTTCTCAAATGCATAGGAAAACCACCCGTTATCTGGTGATTTATCTAATGTTTAAAGTTTCATGGTGGATCCATTTGAGTGAGTCAATGAAATAATATGAAAAATCAAAATGACATCAAAACTTTTCAATAGGTTATAACAAATTTGTTATAGATAGAAGTGTTGTGTGCATTCAATTTTTAGAAATCTCAAAGAACATCACTAGAAACAAAGGTTGGTAGCTCTATTTAAGAAGGTTACCTAGAACCAAATATTTCCTATAAAATAAAATCTAAAATTCATGTTTCCCTAACTATTTTAAACCTATTCAGGGTTACTCAAATTCTAATTGAAGATTATAAAAATATATAGCTTGTGAACATTCAATTATAGCCAAAGTATGACCAACTTATAGAGAATTAGTGGTAGAAAGATGAATAAAATATGAAGTTGCATAAGAAATTGTGAAAACCAATAATGGTTGAGATTACATCATCCAATGATCATGAAGTCAAATACATATAGCAATAATTTAGAATGAGTGTATCTACATCAAAATAAGTTAATGTGGAAGTTGTTGATGATCATCAATCCAAAAAATATGATCAAACAAATCCAAAATAGGTGTTAGCTTTTATGGATGAAAAAGAAACAAAATTATCTTGAAGAATAAAATTTGGCATATGCATCACAAGTTGGTATATATATTCCCCTGATTCCAATTTCATAAAGGAGACGTAAATTCATGAAGAACTTGAAGATGATTCATGGCTTAATGAAAATATCAAGGCTATAGCCTTCTTTTAACTTCCCATTGATATTTGTTTTCAATATGGAGATGAAGATATGGTTGCATTAAGGAAAGAATACATTCTTTTTATTGTCAAGGAGATAGAAGGAGGTTCAAAGCCAATCCTCAATCGTGAAGTCCTATAGTTCACATAAACCTTGAAAAAGATGTATGAAATTCCTAAGATGTTACAAATCCAACAAGTTGATACAAATTTGATTGAAAATGTATCTAAAGTTTTAAAATAGTATGAAGATTTTTTTCCAAATAAATAACTATAAGATTTTGATTAAGATTTTATTTATGATTGACCATATACTTTACATATAAAAATCATCATCAATGAACTAGGCCACTAAAAAATATTGAGATGTAGACATGTAATTTTATATAGCTTCATCTCAAAGTTTGATAGACTTATGTGATTTTTTTTTCATGAAAGATGCAATTATCCATCATAGATAAAATGACTCTATGTGAGCTGAAATTTCTAGTCATGAAGCCGATATATAAAAACAAACAATATGACATGGGCATACATTGAGACCTACATGATAATAATTCATTAAATGATGAATTGGTGTATATAACAGGTAGTATTTTAATAAGCAATATGTTTCCCGAAGTCATTCTTTAAAAATATTTTTCTATTATTTCAATTCATACACAAGAATGTCTCGGTGCTACACATGATAACTTGACTTATACTAGAGAAGACAATACTCTTGCATTAATAAAATAACTTTTTTAATCATTTCTTTGGATAAGATTATAATTTTTTGGTTCAAGATTAATAAATTGTTGGATAATCATATACAATCTTGAATTTGAATCACTTCAAAAAACATAAATGGAATAATGAAAATCATATGTTGTAGGATATTGATAAAGTTCATCTTTATTTCACTAAACTAGAAAAATCAACATTGAGAAACATTCAAGTAAAGGAGAGGTAATTTAATCATATGCTATAGATAGGAGAAGAAAAATGTAATGTATAGGAAAATTTCAATCCTCTTTTCTAATTTTAGATTCAAAAACCTATAAAATCATGGAGGGAAACATTGATAAGTGTCCTAATATACATATTGAAGAATAGGGAATGCATAATTCTGATCACACTAGTGATTTTATTTCACATAGGTTGATTCCTAAATCAACATGGAATGAAGATAAACCTTTTTTTTTTAAGCATTTGAACCTCATAGAGGTAATTATTTTTCAAAAAGATCAATTTAGTTGCTCCAAGTTCTTTGCTTACCCTTAGATGTCTAATTATTTTTATAAACATAGGATTCTAATTCAAATCATGTTCATATGTTTAACCAAAATAAATTCATTATATTTCCCTTCCATTAGTTTTTATTCAATAAATTTTTGATACCTTATGAGTATAATCTACTTTTCTGTGATGGCACTGACTTCTCACAGCTAGTTAATGTATTTTTATAGTATTTATGTTCTCCTTCCCCATTATAAATAATTATATTTTCTATTTTTGGCTTGTTTTATTTTTTATTTTCATTTTGGTGTGCTTGCATTATCAATGTAGTAACTTTTTCATTGTTGTGCCCTTTCCATGTGGCTTCCTTTTCTACCCATACATGGTTGTAATGTTCTGTACCTAGAAGCTCTTAGTAGACAACTACATGATTTTCATAAATAGGTCAAGAGTGTCATTGATTCAAACTAGATTAAATGATTCCATCTTTGGGAGATATTAGATCATTCTTTGATGGTTAAGTGCTCATAATTTTATTTAATTGAACATCTACTTCAAACCCAATTCAATAATACACCATATATCTTATGCCAAGTTTTATAGTGCAGGTATTCTTCATTTTTTAAAATGCCATATAGAAAAGGGCTTTGAAACATTTCAACCAAGTTTAAATCCAAGCTAGAATGTTTTATAGTGCATAAAACTAAAATATTATATAGTGAAATATAGTTATTTGTATGTTTTAGTTATGTCATTTGGATTCATAATTGTGAAAATGGTGATATAAATTTTTGTTCCTCATGAATTAGGATTGATAGGAAAATATTACCATATGTGTCTTCAAGTGAAGAGATAACACGCCTATTAGAATGTGTTAATTTCTCATGTGATTGAGATATGTGAATTGGTTATTAGTTGTTTATATTAGGACATGCATAAACTTTGAAGTTAGTGATATGTCCTCATAGCATAAGTTCATTTATCATACAATTAAGATAGGTGAACTAGATATCAGTTGGTTGGATCGAGACATGCAAATGTGACTTATAAACTACTTTTAAGAATCCAATTAATAATAAAGGCATAAAACACCAAATATTCTTGAATTCTCATACATTATTCTAGGGAATGTGGTCCCACAATTAGAGCCAGTTGTTGTTGTGAAATTTTACATTTTGTGATAACACCCTAATTTATTATTAAGGGTAAATCAAGGACATGAAAAATTTAAAATTTAAAAATAAGAGTGCAAACTCAGCCGAATGGACAAGTCTTTTTGAAAATATTTCAATGTTATTTTTACATAAAAAGTTTACTGATAAATTATAAATGATGTAAATTCAAGAAACAATGTAATGTGAAGCAATACTTACTATATATTTGGCTAGATTTTTAAGTGTGTACTTTGTGATTTAAAATAAAACAAAGTTGACACAAATAATATATATTATAGAATATGTCAAGTATTTTTCTATAAGTTTTAGTGGTATTATAGACATCCTGAAGATGGATGATTTTTAGTTTCTAGTGATGGTATTGGTGACCTTCATATTTCCCTTGATTCATCTTAGATTCCTATAAAATTTGGTCTTAAGTGATCACACTTTAACACATTTGATAATAATGGTGGTATTCTATGTACAAAATCTTCAACAATTTTATAGAATGTTCATCCTAAGTATTGTTTTAGATGGATCTAAACATGGGAGATGACAAGTACCTATGCCTCTAGCTCATTTTATGGAACATGAAGAGATAATAAAGTTAGTAAAATATGAAGGTTATAACCCTGATTGGGATGGTGCATTGGTGTCAAAGGAAATATACTTAATCCAAATTTTCAATGGTATCAATAAAACTACTACTTGTGACTGCACACAACTTGTATTTTCACATGATGATGGTGTACTTTCTTATGACACAACATTCTTGCCATCTAGTTTCTGTGTCATAATATTAGACACATGATTTATGGATGGAAATGACTTGTATTACAACTTTAATTTAACTTTCATTATTTAAGTTGACATGATAAGATTTGTTAAGCACTAATTTTTGCATCAAATTCATAATGATTCATCGTTGGTATCATATCATTGTTTAATTAAGATAAAAGATCATTTGGAATACACCTTATCTAAATTCAGAATTCCCCAAGTTCCTTGTTCCATCCAAGTCATCAATTATTGATGATATTTATTTTTATAATAATGGATGAGATCAATTCATCTAACAATAATGAAGTCAAATCCATCTAGAAACAATTTTGAACAAGTGTTACTACAATAAAAGAAGATAAGGTAGAAGTTTATGGATGAAAAAGAGACAACATTAGTTTTAAGAATAAAAGTTGACACATGAAATAAAAGTTTCTCTTTTCATTATCTTGATTCTAATTTCATAAAGGAGACATAATTTCATTAAGAAATTGAATATGATTCATGGTTTAGTGAAAATTATAATGGCATACTTTTCTTTTACCTTCCAATTGATGCATTTTTTGCATATGGAGATGAAGAGATGGATGTATTGAAGAAAGAATCCATTTTATGATTTTAAAGGAGGAATAAGTAGAGTCAAATCATATCCTCAATCATGAAGTCTTGAATTTCATAGAAAACTTGAAAAATAAGTATGAAACTATTGAGATCTTACGAAGCCAAAAATTAGATACAAATCTGATTGAATAAGTATATGAAGCTTTGAAATACTATGAAATTTTTATTCCAAACCAATACCTATAAGCTTCACATGAAGAGTTTATTTATGATCCACCAAATGATTTCCCTCTAAAAACCAAAATTAAATAAAATTAGGTCACCGAGAAATACCAAGATGCATACATGTCATTTTATACGTATTCATCTCAAACTTTGCTAGACTTCTATGAAAATTTTATTTGCATGAAATATGAGGTTATCCATCATAGATAAAGTGACCCTATGTTTTTTGAACTTTCTAGTCATGAAGAGGATATGCAAACCAATTAATAAGTCACAAGTTTACTTCAGGACCTGCAATATAATGATTCATCCAATGATTAATTGGTATATATCACAAATAGTGTTTTGATAAAGAATGTGTTTCTCAAAGTCATTCTTGAAAATGATTTTGCTATTGTTTCAATTCATAAACAAGAATATCTCAATGTTACATGTAATGAATTTTGTAACAAAATCTAACAATATTCCATAAAAAAATTTCACTCTTCAATCCTTGCTCTAAGCAATATTATAATGGTTTGGTTAAATATAAAGCAATTTTTGGATAATCATCTACAAGATTGAATTCCACCCACTTAAAAAAAAATTAAATTGAATAATATGAATCATATACTACATGCTATTGAAAATGAATATCTTTATTTTATTGAACCATAAGAATCAACATTGAGAAACATTCAAGTAAAGGAGAAGTAATTAACTAATAAGTTATGAGTAGGTGATAAAAATTTTGATATAGAAGAAATTTTCAATCCTTTCTTCCAATTTCAGATTCAAATGCATGTAAAATCATGGATTAAATCATTGAAGAGTCTCCTGATATGCATATGGAAGATTAGGGAATGCACAATCATGATCAAACCATTGATGGTACTTCACTTAGGTTGATTCCCAAATCAACATGGAAAGAAGATAAATGGGCTTTTTTGAAGAATTTGAACCTCAGTGAGTTAAACATTTTTCAACAAGAAGTATTGGGGTAATTTGGTTGCTACAAGTTCTTTGCACATTCTCAAACGTCAAATTAATTTTTTTTACTTAGTATTCTCATTAAAAATCATGTTGATATGCTTAACCAACATAAATTCATTATGTTTCCCTCTCATTAGTTTTTATTTGATGACATTTTGGGGCATCATTAGTACAATCCATTTTTTTAAGGTGGTACCTACTTCTCACAACTAGTTAATGGATTTGTATAGTATTTTTGTTCCCCTCTCCCACTTGTAAGTAGTTATATTTCATATTTTTGGCTTGTGTTGTTTTTTTATTTTTGTTTTGGCTGGTATGTGCTTTCAATAAATGGAACAACTTGTTCATTATTCTGGCCTTTCCATGTGTTTGTCTTTTGTACGTGCACATGTTTATAGTTATGTTCTCTAGGTGGAAGCTCTTGGTAGGCAACCACATGATTTACATAGAGTTTAAGAGTGCCATTGCTTTATAGTAGATGAAATGATTGTATATTTGGGAGATATAGTATCATTATTTAATGGTTAAGTGCTCAAAATTATATTTCATTGGACACCTACTTTAAACCAAATCAATAAGACACCATTTATCCAATGCCATTTTTACAGTGCAAGTCTTCTTCAATTTTTAAAATCGCATACAAAAAGTGGTCGTGAAACATTTCAGCCAAGTGGAACTCCAAGATATAATGTTTTAAGGTTCATTCAAATGCAATATTGTATAATGAAATAAAATTATTTGTAAGTTCCTTTTATGGCATTTTCCTCATATGTCAAGATTGGTAGGAAAATATTATCACATGTTTCCTCAAGTGAACAAACAAACATGTACAATATTATAACAAATTGATCTAGCCCAGTAGCATGTGTTCATTTATAATGCAATTGAGAGAGGTGAGATGGTTATCAATTAACTGGATCATGATATGCATAAATCTGAAGTGAGTTGACCCAGTCATGTGAGTTCATTTACCATATGATTGAAATAAATGAACTAGATAGCAGTGGGATGGATTGAGACATGCAGATGTGTCCCATACATTTTTTTAAAGAATCAACATAATAGTAAAGGCATCAATCACCAAATATTATTGAGTTTTGTTACATTCTGTTAGGAACCTAACATGGTCCAACAATCAAAACAAACTATTGTTATGAAATTTTATATTTTGTGAATACACCCATGATTTCTTAATGAGTGTAAATCAATGACGTTAAATTTTTTAACTTTTAGAATATGAATGCCATCTCCATGTCCGAATGGAGAAGGATCGCTAAAAATATTCCAATGTTCCATTTACATTAACGTCTATGAGAAATTACATGGGACGTAAATTCAAGAAACAATGTAATGGGAAGACAATGTTTGTTAAATATTTGGCTACATTTTTAAATATGCAATTTCTGATGGCTAAGGAAACAAACTTGACATCGACAAGATATATTAGAGAAGATGTGAATTATTTTTATAGAAGTTTCAATGATACTATATGTAATTTTCCTGAAGATGGATGGTTGTTAGTTTCTAATGATAGGATGAATGATGTCGATATTTCACTTGATTCATCTTGGAGTTCTATAAACTTTAGTCTTATTTGTACACCATCTAACACATTATATTATGATGTTGGTATTCTATGTGCAAAGGCTTATTGATTTTAGATAATATTCATTCTGAAGCATTATTTTAGTTGGATCTAATCTTGGGAGATGACAAATACCTATGCCTCTATCTCGTTTTATGGAGCAGAAAGAAATAATAAAGTTCGTAAAATATGAAGGTTGTGACCTTTATTGAGATGGTTCCTTGGTGTGAAAGGAAATGTACTTACTCCAACTTTGCAGAACTAGTATTTACACCTATTGATGGTGCACTTTCTGATGGCACAACATTGTTGCCATCTAGTTTTTGTGTCGTAATATTAGGCACATGATTTATGGATGGACATGAAATGTCTTAAAACCTTAATTTAACTTCCATTATTTAAGGTATCACAGTAAGATTTATCGAGGACTAGTTTTTGCATCAAATTTATAACTATTCATCATTGGTTTCATATAACTGTCTAATTAAGATAAAAAAACCATTTGGAACACACCTTATCTAAATTCAAAATTTCACATTTGCCTTGTTGCACCAGTCATCCATTCTTAATGATCTTTATTTTTTCGATGCAGCTGATAAGTTAGTTCTTGGATCTTTATCGGTTCCTTATGGGCTTCATATCAACGATGTGGCCAATCAGGTTGTTCTTAGCATAGCGTTAATTCTGAATAGATTTTCAATCACCGATTCATCTGAAATAATAATTCTTAGCATATGTTGTTGGAAATCATAATTTATTCCATTCCTCATTAAATAATTGTTGAAAGGAAACATTAAATTATGTTCGCAAGGCATAATATTTTGACGTAGTAAGCATTTAATTTTGTTACTACATCAGATCTAGTATGTTTTATAAATATATAAATAAGACCTCTATTATCAGAGGAACTTGTAAATAGTTTCATAATTCATCAGGAAGCAATCAATTTAGTAGAATTTAAGAAGAGAAGTATCTCTTGTGCTGTCAATGTTGAAGCATTTCATTTGATTGTTGTATAGAGCAATAAGATCGTGGCAGAAGAGCAGACACAACCATCCAATCAGTGTGAAGGAGATCGTCGGAGTTAATCGTTGCCAAAGGAGAGATCGCTTTTTGCAGCCAGAAAAAGCCAAAGGAGATCAGTGTGTGGAGAAGACCAACGTAGGAATATAAGAGTCCAAAAGCCTGAAGATCAGGCAGATGGCTGAGTTGAAAAAGTAGAAAAGACCAGCCAGCATAAGAGGAAGAAGCGCATCAGTCAAAAGAGCTGAGTAGCCATTAAAGACAAAGTGACCAGTTGGAGAAGAGCAGGTGATTGTGAAGAGTTACATCCAAGAGAAGCGAGTGTTATTCCAGCTGGAGAGCAACAAAAGCACGCACAACTGAAGTGATGCAAGGGAAAAAAAAATTTTGATCCTTGTTTTCTGAAATATCACAATAGTAGATAAGGACAAAAATAGCAGACGAGACAAGAATAATAAAAATGCAACTGAGCGTTGAAAGTTACCAGATTAAAAAATGGAGTTTCCGCTCTCGTAGTCTAAACTCCTACACCTCAGTTTTTCTACATCTTATTTTTAAACTTGAAGGTTTTGAGCGTGAGTTTAGCACACTTATTTACTTTAGAATAGAAACGCCTATCACCGTGGTTGAAAGATTGTATTTCTCTGATTCAAGACTAAAGACTCTTATATAATTATCGCCTATGGCCAACCTTCAGATCGTGGTCGAGCATAAGAGGAGGAATTTATCCAAAAAGAAACACTAGTATGACCGGAATAGACGGGAAGAGTTGGCAACGTCTGCCAACATTTGATGGACAAAATTATGATAATCGGGCAAAGAAGATGAAGATGATATTGGTGGCGAATGATTTATAGGAGTATGTGATCATTGGCTTCAAAGATATGATCGATCAAGTAGCATCCAATGCATTGTCAAATGCTCAAATGACTCAGCTAAAGGAAAGCAGGACAAAGCATGCAAAAACATTGAATTTGATAAAGACGGCAATGGTGGAAGCCATATGACTGAGAATTGTAGTAGAAAAATACACAAAGAAAGCATGGTAGATCCTTCAAAATTATTATAAAGCTACTGATAAGGTATGGTTAGAAAAACTGCAAATTTTAAAGAATTTGAAACATTACAAATGAATGATAGTGAGTCTATTTCTAAGTTTCATACTATTGACCAAATTTTATCCTAGGTCAATTTAAGTCAACCCCATTGCATATTCAAACTTTTCGTAGGGTCCTCTTAGGTTTGAAATGTTCCCCATGATCCTAAATGAGGTCAATAATTCCTTTGAGGGTCATAAAATATGTTTTTATCTTTGTCACATTTGCCACTTGTCTCAAAGTCCTTTTATGCCACCTTTTGGCCATTTTAAGAAAATTGTATGGTTTTTCCATAAAAGAACAAATGTCAAAGAGAAATCTAATGTACCACATGTCAGGGAATCTCAGAGAATAGTTTTGAAATTGAAATGTTGCAAGTCCAACATAAATTTAAGAAGATCAACTGTAAAAAGGGCAGTTTCAGATATTGTATGGACTGAGGTGACTCATATGAAACATGTAGAGGCTTCATAAAGGTGTCTTGAGATCCCCACAAGTTATTTTCAGGTTCAAGTAGCTTCAACAAATCCAAAATGGATAAAAACTAGTTTATCTCTCCTATCACTTCCTTGGACAGGACAAGAAGGGTCAACAATTTTCAGCTGGTATGGACATGGTAAGAAGAGTTCAAGTGAGTGCACTTGATGGATATTAAGGGTCCCTACATAATTCTACTGAATGGCCATAGTTTCAAGATTTATGATTTGTACTGTATGAACAATCACTAAGATTGTTAAAACCTCGAAACTACCTATGCAACCCCACCATGTCAATTTTTTCATCTAATTTCATTGGTTTGCATGAACCAAGTAGTGTAGGTGGAGTTGTAAAGCATATACACTCATGTCATGTTGATTCCAACCTTGGTTGGCATGTGTGATCAAGAAAGGATAGACAAAATCACTCTCTTATGCTAGGAGTGAACACCAATGGTCTAGAGAATAGTGTTTTATCAGTTGCAGAGTTTCATCTTTCTGTAAGTGGCTTTAGGACAAAAACAACACCCATGTGTTCAACCTCACAGGATTATGTTGATTATTTTCTCCATTAAAGGTTTTTAATCAAGAGGATCATTGATGGAATGTAAGGACTAGGTAACCTGATATAGTCAACTCTAAAATAGTCGCCTATAGGGCTGTGTAGGAGTATTGAGACAGAGTATTGATGAAGTTTGGAGTTTCAAGGTTTTGATAAGGTTCTCAAGGTAACAAACATATGACTGAACCCTTAAATGAGATTAGAGAATGTTTGGAGAGTTGATTCAAGACTTGAAGTCAGTCAAGACCCCTCAAGTAACATGTATAGTCTCAGAGTTATACAAAGTTACTTAATGAGAAGTTATATCTTAACTTATTTGAAAGTAGAATTTTTTCCATATAGTGCCATCTGTTGGTGGAAGTTTATGAGGTTTAAGTAAGCTTAATGGATTCATCCTTGCAGCCTAAGACTAGAGGTCACATCTGAGCACAAGTGGAACTTTCTAAGTCAAGAGAGATTGATGGTTGAGTGAGATTTCAACTCAGTCAAGTTTTGAATGAGAACACTCAGAGAACTACAATACTAAAAATCCAAAATAAACTTGGAGCAATTTACAGGCCTATAGTCTATTGGAGATAGAGAGATGATAGCATGTGAAGGTAGAAATGAGATCATACAGGTGTGAGATGGTCCTAATGACCTAAGGAGAAACTAAAATCATGAAACATTGTGCTCAAGTATTTACTACCACCTACAGGAATCTATCATATTCCTTAATGAACACCTACACTTTGATGTGATGATTGTAGACTAGCCCTAAGCTAATGAAAGATATAGTTTGGTTGGTGAGTAGAGATTAGGATAAAAATGGCCATGTTTAAGACACTCTAAGATTGATGATATCACACTCCATGTGATTCTAAAAACAAAGGATAAATAGTGAAGGTTGACCCAAGTTGGTTTCAAACCCCATACCCAGTCAACCAAAACCCTACCCACAATCACAAGCCTAGAAGCTAATTGGAAGAGTTTGAAGTGTTAAGGCCTCTATGAGTGTGATCAAATTTTGAAACATGATATAGAGTGACATCATGAGTTGAAATAGACCTTGATGGTCTCAGTTGGGCCAGACTAATAGTAGAAATGCCCATTATTTTGTCTCAGACTAGAGGAACTCCACAAATAATTTAAACTATAGACCTAGTGCACCCATGGTAAAAGGATGAAATGGAGATTCTTAATACAATATGGGAAGATTTATATGATTGAATTGGAGATGAAAAAATGTTAAGAATCTCCTAAAGCAGCTGGAAACACTCAGAAGTGACTACTTGCTCATAAAACTAGTTCATGCCTATTAAGCCTAAAAACTAGGCATAAACCATCGTGTGCGTAAAATAATTAATATGACCACGTGATATCTCATACACTTTGAGAGCCCTCATGGAATATTAGAGGATTTATGAGAATTATTTGTTTGTATAGAGTAACTCATTATTGGTCATTTTAGCCTACTTTTGTCTTAGGCATGTCCAAAATGCATAATAAGAACCTGAGGTCCAATGTCCTTCATTCATATCTAAACAAACAATGTGCATGTTGTCTCAAGTCCTTAGGGGTAGTTGAGGAGGGTCCTATACTCAAACTCAGTAGCCTCAAAGGTTAAGGGTTTGACCTTTATGAACCATTGTTAAGAAGGTAAATGACCTAAACCCCTCGTAAAACCCTTATGAGATCCCATCAGAAAGATATTAAGAATAATGCATCCAAAAGGGTCAATTTACCTATAAATTGATTTGGATCAACTTGAAAATCTCTCAGGCTCTTCACCATGCAATTTCTATGTACCATCATTTGTACGGATGAGGGAAATTTTGTATTTTCTACAATTATTGAGTTGAATTGGAGGTACAAAATTGAATAGATGAATGAAAGTCATGTGGAAGGAGTGTAGAGATATTTTATAACTCTCCAAATCCCATTATTACCATATTCATGCATTCAAACTCCTCTCCTAAGATGACTATTAGAGGTAGTCTTGTGCAGAATAATGAGGAGGGTAGCTACCAAGTTGAAGATGATAAGTGTTGTTTGAAGTTCTTTTGAGTAATACATGATATAATATAAGACAAAGAGGTTTTTATGAGGTGTTTCACACCTCTATAATGAATCTCTTTGAACATTTTTATGTCACCCTAGTGATAATTCTAATAATTGAGGCCTAGAGGGATAGTGAACAACTACAAGGAAGTGAACAACAAGTGTCAAAGAGAAATTCATCAGTTGAGTGGAGTATCATGACATAAATATTTTTCCCACCTTATCAAGTCAAGGAACATGTTTCAATGACTTCTATGGTAGGTCTAAGTAGTTAAGTCGACTCCTCATTATGAAGGTAGTTTCAAGAAAGATCATGGAGTGTCCCTATGCCAACTTCAAGGAGATGTCATGTTTGTGATTTACACTTGTTCAAGTAAGCTTCATGACCTATTTTATAACTCATCCTCTTGCATTGTAACTAGTTTTCAAGTCTTGACACTTGGCATGATGACTATTCAATGTCACTTCTTCTCTCTCCTCTCCTACGCTCTATATATTGAAGCCATTTTGGCATTGTAAACAACCCACAATTGGTATGGTGGATCCATATTGGTTTGAAATATTACTTTTCCTTTGAATAAAGTTTTCTCAATCTAGTTTAGTCTCTAAAATTATTTCTAAGTATGTCAAATAGTCTATTTGGATGACACATGATGATGATTTATTCTCCTTGCTTCCATTATGCTCTTGTATGCACTATATGAGTAAAATTTCTTCTGATAGGTCTCACGAAGTGTATATATTTGTTAGGTATATTTTGAAGTGTGAAGGAGATTAGCAATGTCTTTGATCAGACCTCATAATTACTCACCTTTGGAATTACATAGTAATCTACCTCCATGTATAAATACATATGCTAGAATAATCTTTGAGTTGAGATCAGTTTTAGTAGTTTCCATTCTTAGTGAAAATGCAATTATGTTTATGGAGGTATCTTTGATATATGATCTCAATTAGTGTAGGTTAATTTCATGTTTCCTTCTTCCCCTTATCAACCCTAATAGTGATTAGCCTAGTTTAGTGTGTGAGCCTAAATAATTAGATCAAGGGAGCTAACCCATAATCTAGAGATCTATCTCTTATGACAACTTGTCTATATGTAGAGATAGTTCCATGTTATCCTAAATTTGAGAAGATCCATTTGACTTATCTAGGGTGCATATTTTGTCTATAATAGTTTTTTCACACCCAGTGGGACTTGAAAGCCAAGAAGGTTGTTTACTATGGATGTTTGCCTTGATAATAAGAGGTTGTAATACTCTACTTCATATAGTATCTGGAGAGTCTAGTAATTAAATCTTGGTGGCAGACTAGTGCATTTTTTCATGCCTAAGGTAAGCATAATATCTCACACTAAAGGCATTCCTTTTGATTTTAAATACATTCCTCTTTATTAATTCAAAGCATATGGATTTGCTAACACCCATACTTACCCAAAGAGATCATACATTGCTCATAAACCTTTAAGATTTTTTTTGATTGGCCCAAGATTGAAAATTCCTAAAGACATCATGGAAAAGAACCTAACTTTTATTTCAATCAATGGTTATATTCCTCTCAGACTTGTTCATTATGATGACATTCCTATATCTACCCTCAAAAGTGTTCCCTCATATACTAGTGGCACTACCATTACCCTTATTGAGAATATTAAAAACCTTACCAACTTCTGTAATGTACATCACATCATTGAGGAGAACATAATAATTAGGTTTTTGGATGTCTCTCTCAAAGTGAAATCTCTTGACTGGTATGGTATATTGGCCCCTAAATCTATCACCACATGGGATGTGTTGGGAGATGCTTTGACGAGAAGATTTGAAGACAAGAGTGACAAGTTGTCATTAATTAAGCAGTTGACTATCATAAGGAGAACACCTCAAGAAGTTATCCAAGACTTTAATAAAAGGTTTGAGAAGACATGGGATCTAATTTAATCTTGGCAAGACATACTACTCATCATGCTTTCCTTTATTACCTTAAAGCTTTTGTTAGTAATATTTCTATGTTGGTACAATTTATGAGAGGTAATACGTTTCCTAATGCCTATGATGTGGCCATTAGGGATAAGAATTATTTTATTTATGCAAGTAGGATTATTCTAAGACCCCATATTCCTCTATTCCCTAATTTTCAAACCCCTACATATGTTGTTCCTCCCATCCCTATACCAAAACATAAATCTGCTACTGCTAATCAGTGAAAAAAATCTAATGAGGGAAAAATAATGAGGGCTATTGAAAAATAGATATTAGGTACAAAGAGGATCATACAATAGCATCAAGTGAGTCATTTTCAAATCCATTATCAACATAATCAGTCTGACCCTAACTATCAAGACAATAGACTAGCCTTTCAAGGTCATCCTCAAGGTCCAAGGTAGCTAGTTCAAGCAAAATCATATAATGGTTATAAACCCAATGCCTTTTCTACCTCAAAATAATTATTGCATACTCAAAATAACCTTGCTAAAGATCATGATGATCAAACTTCATGTGATCAACCTCATGATCCATCTACCTCTGCCAATGAGTCCTTAAATCAAATTTTCATGCCAAATTTTGAAACAATGCCAACCATGACTCAAGATGAGGTACCTAATGGAGGAGATAACAATGGAAATATTTCTAAAGTGGGATCTACTTTGGTCAATTAGTAGCAATATGACTTATGTTATGTGAACTACCAAGGCTAGTCAAGCAAGGAATCAAGACCTATAGTTGTAAACACAAAGGAAAAAAGGAAGGCAATTGAAGAGGTTCAAAGGGATGATAATGGTCCATCAACGAGTGTTAAAACACCCCAAAGGGTAGTTATGTATAATATATTACCAAATGCACAAGTAGTTCAAAAGTTTTAGAATGATAAGAGTTCTTTCATAGCTTACAATTCTTAATGTGTAGGCAACATCATTCCTACTAGTGGACAAGCTAAGGTTAGTGTCTCTTTCAATAATATTGTAGAGCAGATGAAGAAATATCATTTGAATGTATCAATGTGGGATACACTTGAAATACCTAGACAAGCAGACCTACTCTATTAATATTTGTCAAAACTTACTCTAGCAACCAAGTAGCCTAGTGGGAAAGAGGTAGCCTTGACAAACACATTGAATCCTACTAAAGGATAGTTAGAAAAAGTTGAGAAAGTAGACAAACCTCCTCCATTATATCTCTCTATCATCATTGAAGATGCTTTGGTGCATAACTATTTGATTAATAGTGGATCAAGTACTTGTGTCATGCCTAAACAAGTAGATGATAAATTGAACTTAAAGTATGGACCTCATTTCAAAGGAGTACTACAATTTTATGGGTCAGATACCAAGATAATTGGTATAATCAAAGGTTTGAATCTCATTATTCATACTTGTCCTACTTTCACTATTCCTCAAGATGTTGTCATTGTAGGTGTGCCACCTCATTTTTCACTTTGCTTGTCAAGAGAGTTTACTACTAAGATTGGAAGATAGTTGACTTCAGATTGGTCCTATATGGAATTTAGGACTAGGTATGGTGCTAAAGTGTCAATCAACACTGAACGTCTATCTATTTTTCATCTAGAACCATATGTGGCTTATATATCTAACATGACTTTTATTATCAATGATGAAGAAGATCACCCTAGTGATCAATAACCTCTAACACTCCTTTATGACATAACTAACTTTTACCTTGATGAATGGGGAGTTGAGAAATATGCATTTGAATAAAATGGTCTTGGTACATACATTCTCCATTAATAATGTGATGGAATTCTTAAGGAGAATTTTGATGACACTCTAGAACAACTTGCAAGGGGTAACTACCTTCTTCACATGGATGATGATATGGATATCCCAATTGTAATAAAGAATGATAGTCTTAATGAACATTCAATTTTGATTGGAAAATAATATAATGTTGACTTATTTCAATAATTCAATGCCATAGTGTAGGATTTTGAGGAGGTAAATAGGTTTGTAACTCTTCAAAAAGAATACAAACCTGATGATGAGGCCATCTATGCACTTAATGAGCACAAATAAGATCTTGAGGTCTCTACCAAGTAGGAAACAATTATGATATATCATAAATTATTTGATGAAAAATAATATAATCTTGATGATTCTCAACATCAAGCATATCAAGATTCCAATGCACTTGATGTTGGGAAAGGTTTTATGACTCCTAATGATTAGATTGAGGAGTGTCAAGTGAACATGAAAAAGCTCAAGCAATATGAAAATTGAATAACTTCTTTTGGAAATATATATGGAGTGTTCATAAAAGTTACAAATGACACAATTTTTGTTATCAAAAGTTCCAAAGATGGTAAGTCATTTTATTATCTCCATAAGTAAGTTTTTATTAACAAACATGCCTCATATGATAGATTATTTTCATGGAGCCGTAGTGATTCTAAAACCATTGTCTTTGACCCTAGTTGAATCAATGAATATTTTTATTTCACCTCAAGTATTTTGAGGTCTTGTACATATTAGGATATGTGTCTTTTTTCTTTTGAGCTAATGTGTATTTTCTCTTAGTGCTTAGAGAGCACAAGTTTATGTTTGGATGTCTAGTTTTGTGTGTTTGTTTATTTTTGTGTTTGGTATGATTTTTGTTTCCTTTTAGAAGTATATCAGTGTAATTTTTAGTATATGGGTGACTCCATTTCCCAAGGATGGGAGAATAAAATTGGTCATTAGCATAATAGGCATCCTACCCCATAGAAATCACCAAAATATTGACCAAATTTTACCTTAGGTTAAATTAATTCAACGCCCTTGCATATGAAAGATTTCCATATGGTATTTATAGGTTTGAAATATTCACCATGGTCCTAAATGAGGTCAATTCATCCTTTGAAGGTCATAAAATATGTTTTCATCTTTGTCACATTTGTCACTTGTCTCAAAGTCTTTTAATGCCATATTTTTGCCATTCTATGGAAATTGTATAATTTTTACCCAAAATAACAAATGTAAAGGAGAAATATAATGTATCATAAGTTAGGTAATGTTAGCTAATAGTTTTGAAATATAAATTTCACATGTCCAATGTAAATTCAAGAAGATCAACTATAAAAAAGGCAATTTCAGATGTTGTATAGACTGAGGTGATTGATATGACATGCGTAGATGTTTTAAGAAGGTATATTTAGATTCACATACATTAATTTTAGGTTAAAGTAACTTCAACATATCCAAAATGGACAAAAATGGGTTTCTCTCTCCTATCACTCTATTAGATATGTCAAGAAGGGTCAATGGTTTATAGTTGGTATAGATAGGGTAAAAAGAGTTGGAGTGAGTGCACTTGGTGTATATTATGGGTCTATGTGTACTTTCATTCAATGTTCATAGTTTCAATAGTGATGGTTTGTAATATATGAATAATCACTAAGATTTTTAATAGCTCCAAATTGCATGTGTAATCCCAACACCTCAATTTTCTCATATGATTGCATTGGTTTGTGTTAACCAAGAAGTTTAGGTGGACTTGTAAAGCATATACACTCATGTCATGCTGATTTCAACCTTGGTTAGAATATGTGGTCATGAAAGGACATGTAACATCATTCTCTTGTACTAGGAGTGAACACTAATGCTCTATAGAATAGTGTTTTATCAATTGCAAAGTTTCATCTTTATATAAGTGGATTCAAGACAAGATTAACAAACCTATGTTAAACCTCTTAGAGTATGGTAAGTAGTTTTTCCATTGAATATTTTTACTCAATAGGATCATTAATGAAATTCAAGGACTAGGATACTTGATAAAGTCAAGTAAACCTGAAATAGTCACCTACAAGAATGTGTAGGATTATTAGGATAGAGTATTGATGAAGTTTGGAGTTTCAAGGTTTTGATAAGGTCATAAAGGTAATAATAGTATGACTGAGTCATCAAAAGAGATTGGATAATGGTTAGAGATTTAATTCAAGACCTATAGTCAGTCAAGACACCTCAAGAAACTATTGGTAAAAATGTTTTCATTGATGTCCAAGGTAATGACGAAGTGGTGATTGATGAAGGATGAATCATGAAGTGACAATAAGGCCTTGTGTGATTGATAAGTGATCCATGTGGTTTGAGTTGTCTTGATCAATGAAGAATGATATGATAGGCTTGTAATCAATGGAGAATGATATGATAGGCTTGTAAGATATTCTAAAGTGTAGTGAGATGATTTTTAAGCTATATAAGTGGTCTTGTATAAGCTCAAGGTGGTTTGGTGACAAGGAATATTGAATAGAGGTTATTACTTAGGCATGGTCACAACTTGTTGAGGTAGTAATAATGTGACCTATGTGAACGTGGAGAGAGGATTTAAATCATGGAATGAGTGCATATGACATATTGATGATGATTTCAGATCAATACAAGAAGGTTTTAAGTGATTTCAATATCCAAGTTTGACTAATGGTTCTAGACCCAATGTGCATGGAGATCTAGTGAGGTCTAAATGAAGGGCCAAATTTAGTTTCCAAGGTGTTGAATCCCATATGAGCATGGATTGAAGTGTAAAAGGTTGGGTAAAATTTTTTGACCAAGTTTTAAGTCCCGAGGAGGAAGACAAAGCAAGAAACAATGTTGAAAGATTTCCTATATATGCAAAGTGAAGGTTTCCAAGCCTATGAAGGAAGTTGAAATGCCAATTGGCATGTTTATAATGTGCATGGTAACCTGATCCATTTTTATTAGTTTGGTAAGAGTCCTAAGAATCCTTCAAAATTATTTTACATAGAAACCAAGTCCTCAACTTTATTAATAAATGTTAAGAAGGTATGAAGGTTTTTGTGCTTGCAAACCCTCATAGTGGATCATTTGGAAATATGTGAATGGTTTTCCATAATAATGTATTTTTGGATCAATTTTTTATTATTTTATGTTGTATAGGAATCCTCTAGGCACCTCCAAGTGGCAATGGTGTGTCAAGGTAGTGAGCAAAAATTATAGAAAACTAATAGTTTCTAAATAATTTGGTGTTACGAGTAGGGTTTACTAAATCAATGCATGAAAATAATTGGAGGTTGAATTCCAAGAATTTTTCTTAAGAAATATTGATTTATTTTGTAACTATATTTTCTCTTTGTCTATAATTTTGATCAATCAAAATGTACTATTGCTAGACTGTAGACAGTGAAAATAGTGAAAAAAAACTAGGATCGAGTGAGAACCTATTTAGGGATGATGTATAGACAACTAGGGATGGATAAAATAGTTTGGGTTATTTTATTTTATACCTATTCCCCATTTTCCCTTAATATTTTAGTGTTGATGGTGCCCATCCATAAGCTAAAATATACTCCCAAAGTGGATTGACCTATGTGTTCTACATTTGCTACATGACATCTATGTCTTAGTCTTTGAATATGTGATAAGGATGATGAAGGACCTTCTAAATAAAATTTGAGGTTAGGTAAATGATCCTACATATGTTAGGATTCATGTTAACCATGACTATGTTTTGACTCAAGATGAATGTTACAAACATGTTAAGGGAGTGAAGTGTTTAAGGTTCATGACTAGAATTGATCAATATAATGAATATATTGAAGTTTTTTATACCTAATTGACCTATTCATGATTTATTAAATATGAGGAGATAGTTTTAGGTGTTGAGATGAGTAAGCCAAAAGGCTTGTCTAGATGTGTATGTATAGTATGAGAGTCGTCTAAGGGATTGATCTGTTACACCAATGATTGATGTCAAGAAAATAAATCTAACTGATGGATAATGATCTAAAGACCTAAGAGAAACCATGTAGGTGGATTATTTATCATTAAAGTATACTTTAAAGTACAAATAACAAGTTGGTCATGAATATAATTTTATAAGCTATAGGTAGTCTAAATGGCAACTTGAAGAAGTGACTTGGAATTTTTCTTGGTAGAGTTGAAGAATCCAATGAGCATGGAAATGTTGTATAAATCTCAAAGGTTCAAAATAAGGCATTATAATTCATAGTTTTTCTATGATCAAGCATGAAATGTCAAAGTTTCTTGATTATAATTTTACTATGTTTGACCAGTCTGAGTGGTCCTATTATAGAGGTGGTTTTAGATGCTTGGAGATCTTGTGGGGATGTAAAATTAATCTCATTATGTTTCCTAGGTCATGTAGGATATATTAATGTAATTTTTTGAGTTATTTATGTGAGAAAAGTGATAGTGTGCTTCAATTCCATATGATAGACTTCCAGGTAGTTACAAGACCTAATGGCGAGTAGGCTAAATGACTTTGTTCAAGTCATGAGTTGGAGTTCCAAGTGGTATGTACCTATGTGAGAATAAGTATGGATATATTAGAGACGTATTTAATGTTTTTCAAGTGTTGGTGAAGATAAAATGTGGTCAAGGAAGCCTAAGAGTAACGTGTGGGTCTGAAGGTCTAATTCCTTTAGTTCTCCATTAGGCCTAATAGTGAAAGTCTCTATGTAATATTACCAACCTATTGATAGGTTTTATCATTCATGAAATGTGTATGAGGACCTATTTCAAGTGTAAAACAAGTGTGATATAGAGGCAATGCCTAATAGGCCTATTTGGACTAGTTTAGGAAGTGAAGACTTAAGCAAAGGAAAGATATCAATCAATGAGTAGAGATAGGTCATTGAGGACCATAATAGGGTGAAAAATATTATTAATGAATATATAGTCAAGTTGATCAAGTTGGACACACATGTCATTGGACCTAATGAGCCTAGAAGAGGCATATTGAGTGAGTGAGCCCTAGGGGCTATTTGAGTGAGAGTGAAGAAGAAAGAGTGAAAATAAAGGAGGTAATCATCAGTTGAAGAGTCAACAAAATGTGTTCAATATGATCAAATATTCAAGGTAGATGAGTTAGTGATTGGTTGTCTAGGGGGTTAGAGCCTCTTTTCAAATTAGAGCTTGCAGAAGACTAGTTAGGTGGGTGTTCAACTAGGTATGGGTTAGTGATCCTTGTAAAGTGGATGCTTAGATAAATGTTTAATCTTGTAATTATAGGATATTAGTCCATGTGCATGGTTCAGTGGGATTTATCACCTAATAGGGTTTCCAACATAATCTCTTGTTTTATCTTGTGATGTACTTGTGTGATTTTTAGCTTATGCATTGTTATCTTATGTATGCTTCATGGACTGGTGTTTGGAATTGAATATGCATTATTGTGAAAATGATCCACCCACCATATTAGTAGCTAATTAAAATAATTGTTATCAAATCAGGTCCTTTGTAAGAATCTTAATAGCTTGAAGGTGATCCTAAGTAGCTTAAAATATGATGAGGACATTATTCATCTTGTTTGTAGTGATGGATATGTTTGTGAAAATGATGGTTGAGGTATTCATAGAATTATGCATGATGGTGTTATCAAGGTTGAAGAGGAATTAATATGTTGAATCTAAGTCTATAATCAAACTTGAGTTAATATAAAAAAGGACCTTGAATGCAAGTTGAAAGTTAGTCCTATTTATATTAGGTCTCCATGAGACCTAATGAAGGTATGAGATCTAATGAAAATTTATAAGTAAAAGAGAATGGTTTTTGGATACCTATGCATTGAGAAGACTCATAAAAAATGGAAAAAAAGTATATGAAAATGTTTGGTTCATTGAGAGAAATCTGGGAGAGTACATATGTGCAAGAAATTTTCCATGAAAGGTGATTGTGTCTCAATGTCTTCTAATTAACAGACTAGTGTGAATTGTTGAGTTAAATGGTGACATTAGACTCTCAATATAACTGATAAAAGTATGTGATAGTGTTTTCAAGATAACATGGCTCTTGTATATGTTTTGAGAGTAATTATTTTAATCTCATATTTTAAGATCTAGCTCAAGAATTGAAGGGCATATATTTGAGGGTTTCAAAATGAGTTATGACTAAAAACCCTAAAGTAAGCTCTAATAATTCAAATGGGTTCATTAATGTTCTTTTGAGATATATTAGTGTTTTATGGATTGAGATCAAGGTCTCTTTTAGTAGTGTCCATTCTTATAATGCATGTGTGATCTCAATATGATGTGCAAGAAGCAATCTTCAAGACAATGGAATGGGTGAGTTAAAGAATGGTCTATGAGACCATTGGAAATATTCTTAAAATTGTTTTCTTAAGTTTTAAGGACTATATATGTTCCAAGATTGATTTTTTTATGATATATGTACCTTGAAAGTCAGCATAACAGTTTTTTAGGTGATGTTTTCTTATAGCATATCAAGATGCTAGTGACTTGAATGAAGAAAGTTGTTATGGTGTTCTTCAAAGCTTTATCATGAGTTGAAATGTTATATAGATGTCATGATGACCTCATAAGATCATAATAGAAAAAATTTAATTATATTAGGTGCTAATAGAATAGTCAATATCCTAAAAGTGATTAATCTTCTAAGTTTCTCATTCAAAATCTTGACTTTGTGTAGATAGAATTTAAATAATGTTGTATGTATGTTGGATTATTGTTCTTTGCCATAAATATGAGATGCTCAGTGAGAAGAAGGATGATATTAGGATAATTTATTTCTTTTGATAATTTTATGTATGCCTTGAATGTGGGTAATGAAGTCCTAAAAATGTTGTTTCAAATGTTGCCTTTGATTCTATGCCTTGTAGATGAGATGTTTCAGAAAGGGAGAATGATATAAGGATCATTGAGTGCTTGTTGATGCTATGAGGAAATAATTTTACATGTTGTGAAGTTTTTTAAATCCTAATTAATATGGTATAATCAATCTAAGATGAGAGATGTAAGTGAGAAGGAGTGGATCTATGTTGATTAGGTCTCCATGAGACCTATTGGTAACATGAGGGAAATATGGGTCATTAAGTCTCATTGTTGGTTGGTTGAGGAGAATTGTTGAATATGAATTTTTTAAAAATGGAGAATAGAGTTAGGGGGAACTAAGTCAAATAGTTTGAGAGTCTTGAAGATATGTGCATGATGTGAGGTGGAGCATATGTAATATATTCCAATTTCAAGCTTAATTCATGATGGAGAAGTCTGTTATAGATGTAATCTCAAGAGACAAGTCATAAAACTTGATATGATGACTTTATTTTAAAAACTCATAATTTTTAAAATTTATTAATCTTTATGCATGAGAAAAAGGATCTTGTGAGCTTTGTAAGTAAATAGGACCAAGGATCAGGTAACCAAGAGTGAGTGAGAATTGAAAGATAATTTATCCAATAAAAGAATAAGAAGGTACATGTTTGGTACATGAAGAAGATTATCAACATGTGTATGTTAAAGGGGGATAAATTTTTCATCCATGTGCATGAAAGGTAGATAAGTATTTTGAGCACCTAATGTATATTTGAATGCATGATGATAAGGGGAGCTTAGTTGTTATTTAGTCCACTTTATCATTAATGGTAAAGGGGTTAAAGGAAAAAAAGAGGTTATCATCAATGACAAAGGGGGATATTATTGGAAAAAGTGTTTCCATTGATTTCAAAGGTAATGACAAAGTGGTGATTGAAAAATGATGAATCATGAAGTGACAAGAAGGCCTTGTTTGCTTGATAAGTTATCCATATGGTTTGAGTTGTCCTAATTAATGGAGAATGATATGATAGCATTGTAATCAATGGAGAATGATATGACATATTTTTAATATACATTTAGGTGTAGTGAGAATATTTCTAAGCTACACAAGTGGTCTTGTGGAAGCTCAAGGTGGTTTGGTGACAAGAAAGATTGAAAAGAAGTTATTACGTAGGCATGGTCATAACTTGTTGAGGTAAAAAGCATGTGATCTATGTGAACATGGAGGGAATATTGAAAGAATGACATTATTTCATATGACATGGTGATTATGATCTGAGATCAGTACAAGAAGGTTTCAATTGATTTCAATATCCAAGTTAGATTGATGGTTGTAGACCCAATGTGCATAGAGACCTAGTGAGGTCCAAATGAAGGGTCAAATTGATTTTACAATGTGTTGAAGTAAATATTAGAATGGATTCAAGTGTAGTAAGGTGGTTCAAAGGTGTTGACAAATTTTTAGGTCTTAAGGAGGAATACAAATAAAGAAACAATGTTAAAAGGTTTCTTATGTATACTAAGTGAAGGTCTTTAAGCCCGAGAAGGAAGTTGAAATGATCATTGGCTAGTGTAGAGTTTTCATGGTGACCTCATTCATTTTTAGTAGTTTGGTAAGGGTCATAATAATCTTCTATAATAATTTTTTAAATAAACTAAGCCCTAATCTTTATGAACAAACATTAATAAGGTAAGAAGGTTTTTATGCTTGTAAACCCTCATAGTGGAGTGCTTAGAAAGATGTGAATGGTTTTGGTGTTGAATAGATTTTTTGATAAATTTTAATTATTTGATGTTGTATAGGACTCCTTCAGGCACCTCCAAGTGGTAATGTTGTGCCTGGGTAATGTGTAGAATATATAGGAAACTACTTATTTCTAAAGGATTTAGTGCTAAAAGCAGGGTTGACTAAGTCAACACATGAAAATCATTAGAGGTTGAAGTCCAATACTTATTACTGATACCCATGGAGTTACTTTTTCAAGATATTTTATTTATTTTAATCATTTTAGTCAATCAAAATGTCTTATTGCTAGACTACAGATAGTGAAAATAGTGAAAGAAATGAAGCTTAAGTGAGAACCTATTTTGGGATAATGTGAAAGCGAATAAGGATGGATCAAGTAGTTTTGGGTTTTTTTTTTAGACCTATTCCTCATTTTAAATTAAGTTGTTAGTGTTGATGGTGCCCATACATAATGTACAATATGCCCACAAAGTGATTTATATGTGTAAGTCTTGACAGTGAATGAGTAAGGGTCAAGGATTGACCTACATATTCTACATTTACCACATGAAATCTATGTATTAGTTTTTAAATATTTTATAATTATGTTTAAAGACATTTTAAATACATTTTGAGGTCATATAACTGAACCTATAGGTGTAAGGAGTCATGTTCACCATGATTGTGTTTTGAGTCAAGATGATTATTATAGGGATGCTGAGGGAAGTGAAGTGTTTAAGTTCATCTATAAATATTTTATGGATATAATGAATATATTGGTATTTTTTGAGACCTAATTGATCTATTCATGCTTTTTGAAAGCTGAGGAGACAATTTGAGGTGTTGAGATGAGGAATCCAAAAGGCTTGTCTAGTTGTGTATGCATAGTATGAGAGTGGTCTGAGTGATTGGTATGTTAGACTAATGATTGATGCAAAGACAAGAAATATAATTGATGGAAAATTGTATAGATATAGTATAGGAACCATGGATTAGGATTATTTATCATGAAATTTTCCTTTCAAGTACAAATAACAAGTTGTTCATGATTTTACTTTTGGAAGCTATAGGCAGTATGAGTGGTCAATTTAAAGAAGCGAGTTGGAAGTGTTCTTGGTAGATTTCAAGAATAAGATGAGCATGGATATGTTTTATAAGTCTTAAAGTTTAATACTAAGTCATTTTAAGTCATATTTTGTCCCTTAACAAGTGTGAAATGTTAAAGTTTCTTGAATGCACTTTTACTTTATTTAACCAGTCTAAGTGGTCTTATTCCAGAGGTAGTTTTAGATGCTTAGATCTTGAGTGGTGATGTAAAATGAATATGGTTATGTTTATTATTTAATTGAGGATATATTAGTTTAATTTTTTTATTGAATTACATTAGAAAAGTGATTATGTGCTTTAGTTCTATATGATATACTTTCAGGCAGTTACAAGGCCTAATGGTGAGTAGGCTAAATGTCTTGGTTCAAGTGGTGAGTTGGAGTTACAGGTGGTATGGACATAAGTGAGAGTAATCAATGATATATTCAATACATTTTTTATTTTTTTAAATTTTTCATGAAGACATAATGTGGTCAAGGATGTCTTATTTTAATGTGTGGGTGTGAAGGTCTACTTCCTTTAGGTCTCCATTAGGTCTAATAGGGAAATTGGTCTCTATGGACTATGACTAAACTATGGAGAGGTTGTCTCATTCATGTAACATGTATGAGGACATATTTTAAGATTAAAAGAAGTGTGTTAAATATCTTTGTCAACCAATATGTGTTAGATGAAGTGTGTGGTATAAAGGCAAAGCTTAATAGGCCTATATAGACTAGTTTAGGAAGTGAGGACATAAGTGAAGGAAAGAGATTAATAAAGGATAAAATATACATCATTGAGGACCATCATGAGGTTAATAATATCATTCATTCATATATTATCAATTTTATTCAAGTGGACACACTACTCATTGGATTTAATGAGCTGAGAAGAGGCATATTGAGCGAGTGAGCCCTGAAGGTTATTTGAGTGAGAGTGAAGAGGAAAGAGTGCAAATAAAGGTCATCATCAGTTTAAGAGTATTATTTAATTTGACACAAAACTCATTTGACCTAATGATCCAATAATAGGCATATTGATTGAGTGAGTCCTAAAGGCAGTTTGAGTTAGGGTGAAGAGGAAAGAGTACAAACAAAGGAGGTCATCATCAGTTAAAGAGTCAAAAACATGTGTTTAATATGATCAGAGATTCAATGTATCTTATTTAGTGCTTATTTACCTAGGGGGTTGGATCTTCCTTGTAATTTGGATCTTTTAGAAGACTAGTTAGGTGGGTGTTTAACTAGGTAGCAGTTGTTGCTCCTTATGAAGTGTATGCTTCACTAAATGTTGAATATTGTCATTATAGGACAATAGTCCATGTGCATGGTTCAATGGGTTTTATCACCCAAGAGGGTTTCCCACATAATATATTATGTTATATTTTGATTTACTTGTGTGATTATTTGCTTATGTATTGATCTCTTTTGTATGCTTCATAGAATGGTGTTTGTAATTGAATATAAGTCAGTGCACAATTGGTTCACCCCCCATCTCAATAATTAATTAAAAAAACAACACCTATAGTATAAAAGTTAAATAAAGTATTTTAATAGGAATTTTTACCTTAACTTATCTAAAAGGAGACTTTATTCCATATAGTGTCATCTGTTGTTGAAAGTTTATGAGGTCTAGGCAAGCCTAACGGCTTCATCCTTATAGCTTAGGCCTAGAGGTCACATCTGAACACAAGAGGAAGTTTATATGTCAAGAGAGATTGGTGGTTGATTGAGGTTTCAACCTATTCAAATTTACAATGATAACACTAAGAGAACTACAGTATCAAAAAGCCAAAATAAACTTAGAGTAACTTGTAGACCTATAGTGCATTAATGATAGAGAGATAATATCATGTGAAGGAATAAATGAGCTCATGAAAGTGTGAGATGGTCCTATTGATCTAAGGGAAAACTAAAATATTTAAAAACATTCTCAAAAACTTATCACAACCTACAAGAATATCTCATATTCCTAAATGAACACCTATTGTTTGAAGTGATGAATACAGACCAGGCCTAAGCTAATGAAATATATAGTTTGGTTGGTAAGAAGAGATGTAGGATGAAAAGGGAAATGTTGAATCCACTATTATAGTTATGATATCATAGAACATGTGATTCTTAAAAATAAAGGAAAAAAATATAAGGTCGATCCAAGCTAGTTTCAAACCCCATACCTAGTCAACTAGAACCCTGGACACAGTCATTAGCCTCAAATCTATTTTGGAGAAGTTGAAGTGTTAAGGCATATATGAGTGTGATAATACTTTTAAAATTGATACATATTTCCATAATAACTTTGAATATACCTCTATGGTATCATTTTTTCTAAACTAATAGTGTAATTGCACACTATTTTGTCTCAGACGAGAGGCACTCCACAAATAATGTAAACTACAAACCTAGTGCACCCAGGGTGAAAGGATAAAATGGAGAGTCTTAAGTAACTATGTGAAGATTTATAGGGTTTAATTATATATTAAAAAAATTTATCATGTCATAAATCCATTGGAAACATGCAGAAGTGACCACATGCTCAAAAACATAGTCCATGCCTATTAGGCCTAAAAAATAAGCATAAACCTCAGGTGCTAAAAGTCATTCACATAACCATGTGATATTTCCCAAAAAATTTATATCATTCATGGTATAATGTAGGATCTAGGGGAATCATTGGCATGAAGATAGAAATGCATAATTGGTCATTTTGGCCTAATTTTGTCTTAGGGGTGTCCAAAATGCATACTAAGAACTTGAGGGCTAACTTATTTCACTCATATATGTATAGAAAATGTGCATTGTATCTAAAGATATTATGGGAATTTGGGTAGGTTTGTCTACTCAAACTCAGTTGCATTGATTTGAAGGTTAAGGGCTTAACCATTATGATTCATTGTTAAGAAGTTAAATGACCTAAAACCCTCCTAAAACCCTTATGAGATATTGATGATAAAGTTATGAATAATAATGAATCCATAAGGGGTAAATTGACCCAAAAAAATATTTTAATAAACTTGAAACTCTCGCAAGATCTTCACCATGTAAATTTTATGTACCATCACTTGTACAAATGAGGCAAATTATATGTTTTCTGGAAGTTTATGAGTTGAATTAGAGGTGCAGAAGGGAATAAAAGAATGAGATACATTATGGAAAGAGTGTAGAGATGTTTTATAAATCTAAATATATCATTTTAACCATAGTAATGCTTTGAAACTCCTCTTCTAATTTGACTATTGTAGGCAGTCTTGGGCAAAAAAGTGAGGAGGGTAGCTGCCAAGTTGAAGATGAGAAGTGGTGTTTGGAGTTATGATGCAAGGGCATCATATAAGGACCCAAAAATGAACTCAATTTTGGAATTAATTAGTATTTTAAGTTTTTAATAATTTATATATGTCCTAATTATGTCTTAGGTGTGATCTAGGTTGTCAAAAGTTTCATAAAATTTGACTTATGGATTTTCCCTCCAAAATGCCACTATTTGAAAATTTGAATTTTCAAGCCTTGTTGAAGGATTTACATGAATTTTGGAAAGATGTAAATATGTAGGAACATGTATAAGAGATATAAATAATATTTAATTTTTACAAATATCTTATTTAGTCAATAGTCATGGTCATTTATTGGACATATTAGAAAAACATGAAAATTATAATGTAAATTCAATGACCCCAACGTGGGAGAAACCCAAGAATTTAGTTATGCTTCTTGAAATAGTTTTAGAGGGTTAGTGTTTTCATGATGGAAGTGAATTAAGTTTTAATTTAATTAATAATGTACATGTAAACAATAAAAGATGATGAATAAAAGGACTGTGATATTAATTATCTGTGTGTTATGACATGGCATGGCCAAGACAATCCATGTTTTGATTAGAAGCCTACTATGGCAAGTAGAGTTTTTCTTGTTAGTTGATAATGATTATGAAAAATTTATTTTGTATTGTTTTATAGATGTCACTCAATGATAATTTGGAGCAATCAAATTTATGGTGGTAGACAAGACTGATAACAAGGAAAACACACATACAACCTTATTCAAATAATCTGGTTAGAGTTTGATCTTTTCCTTATTCAGAGACCTATGGAGATTAGGTAATGGAATAAAAATATGAATATATTGAATGATATTTGTTTATATATTTATTAATAAAATATTTTTATTGATATGTTCTGATTATGAAAACTTGTTTATTGCAACCTTCAGTCCATACAAAACTAGGTCTATACTCTGTGTTTCTTTTTGTATTAAATCTTATTTCAATCAAAAGGTGTTTATAAAGGGATGAAAATTATAGTTTAAATTTTTATTAATTATAATATTTATTATTTAATAATTTTAAATGGGAAAGACAAGGAAACCCTTGATTACCCTATTTTATGCCATTAGAACACAATCAATAATGAATGAGTTTTCTTGTTGGAGTTTGATTTGAGTAATATGATACCATGGTTACTTAATGGAAAATTTGTATTGTCATCATACAAACCCATAAAAACAATTATTTTTATTTGAAACTATTTCTCAATCAAGTTATGGAATTTAATCTACTCTCATCCTGGCCGGTCACTATAAACCCTGACAACTAGGGTTTTGAACATTCTAAGAAATGTAATGCTTGAAGAATTTAAAAAATTGTAATTTATGTGTTTTAAGGTCCCAAAAGAGATTAATCAATTTAAAATACTATAAAAACCAATTAATATGTATTTATAGACTGAGATGTTGTCTAAGGACTAAAAGAGGCCTAATCTAGAAGGATATAAGAGAGAAAGTGGCCTTAGGGAGTGAGATAGCTCATGAAAGTTGACACATAGGTGTGTTATAATATTAAATGGGATAATATAACCTTTTAAAGTCATATATATTGGTACTTATCTATAAAAATCTATTTACAAGTAGAAAATGGTTACAAGGAAGGTTAGTTTAAAAGGTAGAGTTGCATAAGTGAAAGGTAGGTGATTGAGACAGTTCCAAAAGGGGTATAGAGAGTTTTTAGAGAATATTATAAACAAGATAAATATATTATCATATTATAACCATATTTTTAACCTATACCTTTTCATGGTGAATGAACTCTTAATCCTGAGACTAGGAAGATGATCCATTGATCAAGGACAAGAAAGAGAAAACTTGTGAAATATTTGCATCATTTAGTATCAGAGTGTAAAAAAGGTTAGAGGATAGATTATAAGACAACATCGCACATATAAGAAAAAGGAAACCTACTATAGCTTAGATAATGTAGTAGAATATGGCAAATGTGGTCATTAAGATGAGAAATATGTATGCAAGAATGGAAGATATGGAGATATCTCAAAGAAGAAGGGTCATAACTAAAGATGATAGTGATAGAGAAGAGGAGGATCCTAGAGAAGAAGAGGAAGAAGAAAGATATGATATAGTGGTGGAAAGATTGATCAAAGCCATGATAAAGATGGGTTCAAAACCAAAGCTAGATGTGCCAATATACAAAGGTAATATAAATATGGATGACATGGTCAATTGGATAGCAACCATGGACAAGTATTTTGAGTATGAGGAGGTGGGTGACACTAGGAAGGTTAATTTTACAATCACAATATTGGTAGGACATGCTTCTTTATGGTAGAATGGAATCCAAGAAGAGAGAAGGAGAAGTGGTAAGACAAAAATTTAGTCATGGGATATTATGGTGATTAAGATGAAGGGTAAGTTCATTCCCAAGGAATACCATAAACATTTTTTTAGGATATTATAAAATATTAGACAAAAGGATCATTTAGTGAAGGAATATATAAAAAAGTTTCATATATTGACAATTAGAACATAACACTTTGAAGAGGTTGATGAGAAGGTAGCAAGGTACATGAATGGTCTCAAGTTTTCCATACAATATGAGATTAGTATATTTAATTTTAAAATAGTTGAAGAATCTTACCAATTAGCCTTGAAATCTAAAGAAAAGTTGGCAAGAAGAAACACACAACAAGAAAGAGGAAGAGGTAAACTAATGAGAGGAAGCGGAGAGTATGAGAGTAAGAACGCATATGAGGAAGGTGAAATTAGTGGACAAATATATAAAATAGAGCCAAGAGGTGGTTATAGAGGTAGGAGACCATATTATAAATGTAGAGATGCATATAGAGGAAAAGAGACTAGTGGATTCATAGTAAAATGCTTCAAATGCAACAAGTATGCATGTCGTAAGTATTGGGATTATCTACAGGAGTAGAAAGAAAGGAGTTATAAAAATGAGAGAAAAAATAAAAATGTGAAGCCTATAGAGGAAGAATATGTTGGATAAACATCAAATATAGAGGCACCTAAAGAAAGGGAGTCACTCTTGATGAGGAGGATCTTGTTGAAGCCACCAAGATAAAAAACTTGCACAATGGAAAACACTCTTCAGAATAACATGCAAGTCCCATGGTAAGTTTTGTAAGATGATAATAGACTTAGGAAGAATAGATAATTTAGTTCCAAATGAGATGGTACGTAATTTAGGCCTCAAAATATTACCTCACACTGCACCTTACAAAGTTTCTTGGCGTTAAAAGGGATATAATGTGCTTGTTAATGATCAGTACTTAGTATATTTTAATATTAGAACTTATAAGGATAAATTCATGTGTGATATCATCCCAATGGATGTTTTTCATGTATTACTAGGAAGGCCTGAGTAGTTTGACAGGTCAACTGGTCATGATGGGGTGAAGAATACCTATACTTTGGATCACAAGGGAATCAAGCATACATTATTTCCTTTGAATAATGATGACAAAGTTGTTGATATCTATTTTAAGGTATTTATTGTAGGTTAAAAGGAGTTATTGCATCATAAATATGAAGATGTGAATATGAAAGAAGATCCCAAGGAGATTGAGGTAGCTCAAGATGAGGAGTGTGAACCTTTGCCAAGAAACAATTTTTCCAGCAAATATGTAAGTGAATTGTTTGAAATTTTGTCTCAACACTTGGTAAATATTTCCAGTTGTGATTTCATATGAGTGATAAGAAAACTCGAATTCATGAGAGAGAGTCTTGAAAAGGAAAGATATGATTAGTGTATAGTAGGTCTATGAAGGATAGCCAAATGAGTGAAATCCTATGAGAGGGTTAAGTCAAGAGAATGAGAGTGTGGAATAAAACATGAACTAC
>JARHVA010008949.1:0-15000 GCA_037957365.1 Torreya grandis | reverse complement strand
AGTGATGGTGGTTATTTCTCCTTGATTCCATTCTGCTCTTGTATGCATTATATGAGTAGAATTTATTATAACAGGTCTCATGAAGTGTATATGTTTTTTACGTGTGTATTTAAGTGTAAAAAATATTACCAATGTCTAAGATTATATCTCCTATTTACCCACCTTTGGAATTGCATAGGAATATACCTCCATGTATAAACACTTATGCTAGAAGAATCTTTCAGTTGAGAACAATTTTAACAGTCTATCTTCTTAGTGCAAATGCAAGTATGTTTTTGGATATATCTTTTGTGTATCACCTCCATTAGTGTATGTTAATTTCTTATTTTCTTATTCCTTTTTCACCCCTAATAATTATTATCCTAGTGTATTGTGTGAGCCTAAATAGTTAGATCAAAGGAGCTAGCCCATAATTTAGATATCTATCTCTCATGACAATTTGTCTATATGCAAAGATAGTTCCATGTTATGCCAAATTTTAGAACATCAATTTGAGTTCTATAGGGTGAAAATTTGGGCTATAAAACATACTATAATCTCTATTTTAACTAATTAGTTAAGGATTAATGATTAAACTATAGTAGACCAAATGCTTTTTGAAAATATCCTTAGGATTTTTCCCATGAGATATGATCCAATTATTATACCAATTGAGGAGTCCAAATACCTCTCAAGGATGAAATTTTATCAATTTATGGGTTATCTACAAACCCACAAGAAATGGTTAAATAGATCTTGACCTTCTTCCTTATAGTAAGACTTCAAAGCTCAGGCTAGTTTTAGAGGCAATGGGAGTGGAAGAGAAAACAAAGGTAGAAGATTCTAATGTAGAGGAAGAATAAGAAGATAATATGTTAGGTAAATTAAAAATAATCAATAAGGATAAATCAACTCCCAATTATATTTCCAATATAAGAAGAGGAATAGTGCTTCAAACCAAACGTATGATAAAATTAATATTCAATGTTGTTATTATCATAAGTATGGTCATTTTGATAGTGAATGCAGAAAGAGGAAATATAACCAATCAAGGAAAAGTTCAAATTTATCTATTGAGAATGTAAGTTTACCTAAATATTTTCTAAACATTTTCATTATATGCACAATGTTGTTGAATAGAGCCGTGTTGAGGTATGGTATTTGGATAGTGCATGTAGTAACCACATGAATGGTAATGAGAAATTATTTTCCTACATTGATATGAATATTCAATTATAAATTAAGATGGGGAATAATGAAATTGTTCTTGTTTTTGGTAGAGGGACTATCATTATCTACACCAAGTAAGGTGAAAGGAGAGCAATCTAGGATGTCTACTATTCTCCAAATCTAAAATAAAGCTATTAAGTATTGGACATTTACTTTGAAAAGGATATAGAGTCTTGTTGAAGTATAGAGAGTGAAAAATAATTGATAATGAAGGAATAAATAATATTATAATGATAATTCAAAAGGCAAAGAATTGTATGTTTCCTCTCAAGATGAAAATTGATCCTCTCAAGAGTACAATTGTACTACATTAAGTAGCCTTCAAGATAGGCATCAAAGACACATCCAGACTCTAGAATTTGTGATATAGGCATTTTAATTTTTATAGATTAGCTTTTTTATTTAATAATAATCTTGTTATAGGTGTACCCAAAATAGTATAACCTTAAAAAAAATGTGAGACATGCATTATATGAATATAACATAGGCAACCCTTTCAATCAAGTATGTCTAGGAGGCCAAAAACACCTTTAAAGTTAGCACACATAGATTTATGTGGACCAATGAAAAATATCATTCACTCTAAGAATCCATATTTCTTAGCCTTCATAGATGATTACATAAGGAAAAATTGAATTCATTTCTTAAAAAATAAGTCTGAGACTTTTGAAAATTTCAAGTGGTTTATGGAATTGGTTGAGAAATAAAGTGTATATTTCATCAAGTCCCTAAGATTATATAGAGGGGGAAATTATTTTATCTAATGAATTTATAAATTTTTGTAAGAATGAATGAATTAAAAATTAATTCATGCTAGATACACTCCATAGTAAAAATGAGTGGCAGAAAGGATAAATAGGATCATCTAATAGATAGCTGGAAGCATGTTGAAATCCAAGAGATTTTCAAAAGAATATTGGGGTGAAGATATATCAAAACTAGTATATTTATTGAATAGGTGTCCCATAAATGAGTTTTAAATAGGAATCTACAAGAAGCATGGATAAATATAAAGTATAATGTTGAGCACTTAAGAATATTTGGATGTGTTTCCTATGCACATGTGACAAAGGAAAAGAGGCAAAAATTTGATAATAAAGGATAAAAGTGTATATTCATTAGATATTATGAAGATACTAAAGCATATATATTGTTCAACCCTATTATAAATAAGGATGTGATTAGCAAGGATGTTGAATTTATTGAGAATGAATCATGGGATGGCACTATTAACATTGCATTGGGTATCTCAGAAATGATACACATGGATGATGGAAATTAAGATGATCAAATTCAATCAGTCATAGATCAACAAGGTGAATCATTATCATCACATCCATCACCTTCACAAAATACTACTCAATAAAGCAAATTCAGTAGTAATTTATATCCAATTCTTGCTTCCCTTATGCCTAAAAAGATAATGATCTCGAAGGAGATCTATAATGACTCAATGTATGATAATATTAATGATAATTTTTATTTTTATTTTTTTTCTCAATATGAACCTAAATTTTTTGAATAAGTAGAGAAATAAGATCAATGGTGTAAGTTCATTGATGAGGCAATTTATGTAATAGAAAGAAACAAAACATGGAAGTTAGGTAATTTACCCCTAGGTAAATAAGTGATTAGAGTAAAGTGGGTCTAAAAAGATAAAAGAAAAATAAAAAGTAAAATTTATAGGTACAAATAAAGAGTGGTTTTTAAGGGACACAAATTTAAATTTGGTATCGACTATGATAAGACTTATGCTCCTATTACAAGAATGGAAACTATACAGGTTGTCTTAGAAATAGCTATACAATAGAAGTGGAAGGTATATAAAATAGATGTGAAATATGCCCTACTAAATGGGGTACACAAAAAATAAGTATATTTTGATCAACCACATATATATGAAGTACCAAGAAAATAAAACAAAGTCTATAGACTCAATAAAGCACTCTATGGGATTAAGCAAACACCAAGGACATGGTACAATAGAATTGATTCATACTTCACTACCAATAGTTTTAGAAAAAGTATTAGAAATCCTAAACTTTAAATATGTTACAAATAATCCACACTCAAACAAATTATGGGCTAGCCAGAGAGGGGCTAATAGCTCAGTTGGTAGAGAACTCCAATAGCAAATGAAAGGTCCTAGGTTTGAGTCCTAGTTGTCCCATATGAGTTATAACTCAACATATCATATCAAAGTTAGGATAGGAACCCCAATCACCTTTAGTGTGGATTAAGTAGTGGTGTTTCAAATAATTGACACCTAGACCAATGATGGGATGGCCATAGAGGGGCCAATAGGTTAGTTATTAGAGTACTCTAGCAAAAAATTAAAGATCCTAGGTTTGAGTCCTAGATGGTCCAAATGAGTTATAACTCAATGAAATCAAGGAGAGCCATGGTAATATTTTTATTATTATATTATATTTAAATGATCTTATCTTCACAAGAAATGATGATGATTTTATTGTTGATTTCAAGGAAGTAATGAAAAGGGAATTTAAAAATGATAGATTTGGGTTTGTTAAGGTATTTTATTGGTATACAACTACAATAGATGGATCATGGCATATTCATCTCTCAGTCTAAGTATGATTCGCACATCTTGAAGAGATTAAAAATGTTAAACAACAAGCTGACACCAACACCAAATACTACAAGTCTCAAATTGAGTATGGAAGATTGCATAAATGAGGTGAATTCAAATTTATATAAGAGCATGGTATGTAGCCTCATGTATTTGAAAAAATATAATACTAATATAGTGTATGTAGTAATATTGATTTCTATATTTGTGGAAACACCTAAGGATAAACATTGGCAAGAAGCTAAGATAATTCTAAGAAATGTCAATAGAAGAAAGAACTATGGCATTCTATATACTACATCAAATGATTTTGATTTAGTTGGCTATACAAATAGTGATTGGAAAGGTAGTGTAGATGATAGGAAAAAAACATTGAGTTATGTGTTTAAAATGGGTTTAGGAAGAATTTATTGGTAATCCAAGAAACAACCCATAGTTTCTCTTTCCATAGAAGAACCTGAATATATTGCAACAAATGCAAAATCATTTAAATCTTTTTGGCTAAGTAGAGTCCTATCTGATTTGAAGAAGGAGAAAATAGATGGTACACTCATATTTTATGATAATATATATTGAATATCCTTGATAAAAAAATCCAATGTTTTATGGATGAATCAAGCATATACAGATTCATTAGCATTTCATAAGAGAATTAGTTGAATATGTTGAAATCAAATTAGTATTCTGTAGATATGAAGATCAACTAGTAGATATATTCATGAAGGAAATATTAAAGGATAACTTTGAGAATTTGAGGAAAGATTTAAGAGTAATGGATATTGTAATATATAGTCGAATAAATTAAGGGGGAGTGTTGGAAATCATAATTTATTCCATCCCTCATTAAATAATTGTTGTAGGGAAATATTTAATTATGTTTGTAAGGCATAATATTTTGACATAGTAAGTATTTAATTTTTTTAATACATCACATCTAGTAGGTTTTATAAATATAAAACTAAAACCTATTTTAATAGAGACACTTGTAAAAAGTTTCATAATCAATCAGAAAGCAATCAATCAAGAGAATTCAAGAACAAAAGTATCTCCTATGTTGTGAACGCTAAGGAATTTCATTCATTTATTTTTTTTTGTTAGTTAATCTTATATATGTTATAAAAAAATATTATCATTGTAAAAGGATTTATTATTTCTCTGACCCTTAGGATATAACGTGTTAAAAATTTGCATGTTGTGTGCATTACTGTAGGTTTTTCATGTTACTTAAGTTTTTACTACACTTGTATTATTCATCAAGCTTAGGTGGATATTTGGTTATTTAGGGTGATTTATTATATCATTTATTTTTAGAACCACATGTGGCAATTGTGGTTAAATGGGTTGGTAAGGATGCCTTGTCATTCACCAACCAATGTAAACTTATCTCTAGAACATGGGTTTACTATTCATTTGGAAACTGACCTATGCTCACATTACCAAATGGAAGTGGATTTATATCTTTCATTATCCTATATAATGGATTTTTATCCTTTCTATTTGGTGAGGAATGAGATATATTTCTCTTATGTCAATTAATCGAAGGTTTGTTTTTATCCTATATCTTGTCTTGTGTAATATTCTTGCCTTTGATTACATCTTGCTTTAAATTCATTATGGTGTGTACTAGCTTTGTCTCATATGAGAATTTAACCTTTGCATTCACATCATCCAATCTAGGATCAAAATATGATATGGTATCATAGCCAATCTAGTAAAAGTTTTTGTGGTATTTCATTATAGTTAAGTTCTTTTTTGAAATCTTGAGATTATTTGCATATATTTTAAGGAAATTTTTTTGATGGTTTGAAAAAAATTATGGGACCCTTAAAAATCTCAAATAAATTTAAGGGTCATTTTTTTATAAAATATCAAGTTTTATTGTATTGGTCCTTTGACAATATCGGATTGTTGTGTGGATCTAGTTCTATTCTTGGCCTGATTATTATGTGGTTTTAGGTGTTTTATTTAGTTTTAGACATGGATGTATGGATTAAGAGCCTCAAAAAATTCAAAGGGTCTCATGGTATCTCCATGGTCTATTCTCTATTTCACGGCCCCTCGAATCTACTTGAAACATTTTATGATGTTCTTGAATCATTTTTAGTCCTACATTGGCCATCACAATATCCTTAAACCCCTCTTAAATATGTTTCAATGCCACTCCTATCCCAATATATGGCCATTTATGTAGAGGGAAGGAGCATCATGCCCCCACATAGGTATACTCATTGTTTCATTTGACTATCCAACTTGCATGCTTTCCATTCCACTCCTACCTTCCTCTGGTTCACCCACAATCTAGCACATTGGAATTCAACTGACCTTCAACTTATCCCATGCCATCATACACCCAATGAGTCTTATTTTTAAAAAAATCACTATTTGTGACTTCAAAATAGATTTTTTAAAATTCATGGTATTGGGCATTTAAGATGTGGTTTTCTACTTTTCAATGGAGGGAAAAGTGTTCTTTTGAAATCACCTTTATATGCTAGCTTTTTACATTATGATGTTCACATCAAATTTTATAGTGTAAAAGTCTTTAAGGAGGTTTCATATTAATAATGGGTGGAAAAAATTCCTCTTTTTTGTAAGTGGATAATTTATATTTTCAAAATATTATTGGGGGGCTAACATTAAAATCTAAGTGAGTTAATATTTTTTTTTTTTTTTTTAATGAAAACAATACATTGTAAACATTTTTTTATTGTTTTTCCTTATAAAAGTAATATTATTATGAGCATTGTAATAAAAAATAAGAATATTTTTTAATGCCTTCATATCCTTGAAATATAAGGACTATACAATGAGGTTCATTTTTGTAGGTGACCAAACCTCCTCACATTCAAAACATTAATTTTCTCTCTATTGCTCATTGTTTGGCTAGTCTTCTCTTTAGACACATTATCGACATAGACTGATGTCCTCATCCTATTTGAAGAAACATGTCTTTCTAACTTCTATTGATTGCTTTAAACACAATATCAACTATGTCCAACATCCTTTTATCATGAATTTTCAACATTAGGGTGGCAGGGTATTTTTTGTTGATAGTTCAGGGGGAGTACTTTTTATGTGTCACTCCATTTCTACTTGCACTTTCATTTTTGCAACAACTATAGCCTTGCACTACTAAAAATAATTTTTAAAATAATGGATTCAAGTTCAATGAACCCACTAACTCCCTTTAACAATAATGAAAGGAAAATTAATATGATAATCACTCTAAGGATTAAGGGTTTATATAGGATAACCATGGGTGATGAAACTAAACATAACATGGATGCAAATATATTTAAGTGGTATAACCGTAGTTATAAAGTATATGGGATATTATTCATTTCTATAGCACCTAATCACCTATTTCACTTATATCCTTTCAAATCACCTCATGATTTATGGAACATTATAGGAAAGGTATTTTCAGATTCGGTTGTGTTTAGAAGTCACAAGCTTGAGAATGAACTCATTTCTCTAAGCCATTAAAACTTTGACACCATTCAAGATTTATTCACTAAGTTAAATTCCAAAATATTTTAGTTCAAATAATGTGGGATAAAGAAATAAGATAATAAATTTGTACTTTATATACTCTGTAAACTAGGTCCTAACTATTCAATATTTGTCTCTACTTTCCATTCCACTAAAAGTGATTTGGGCGTTGAATGGAAAATTCCCTCTTTATATGATTTCATTGCTGACTTAACTAGGGAACAAGATAAGTTGATCCAAATGGTCATATTGAAGTCCAAAAAATCTCTAGCCCTAATTGATGGGAATGGGAAAGCAAAGACTTCAAACAAAGAGAAGAAAAAAAAAGAATATGGATCATGAGAATAAGAAAGAATAAACCCCTACCAAAAATAATGCTAAATATTCCTCTTCCAATGATAAACCTCATAAATATATGATTAAGTTTGCCTACTATAATAAAAATAGGCATGATGAATAAAAGTGCATGGAGAAGAAAATATATCACCCAACTCATCTCTTAGAGAAGAATAACATAAGTGATCTTGAGTCCATCAAATAGAATTCATCTACCCAAGATTATCTTAAGGCAAAAGGTAGAGGGAAAGAGAAAGAAAATTTCAAGGGTCTTATATAATTTTTATTTTCAACATCTTCATGGGTTTTTGAATCAAGTGCATCTCACCACATAGGCTCTTCACTAGTTGAGTTTTCTTATTTAGATCCTTGGAACATGTCTTCTATTAGTTTGGGTGATGACACTTTTGTACTAGTTGCAGGAAGTGGATCTATCAAAATGGAAGTAGGAACATTCAATAATGGTCTAAGTCTTCCTTCTCTTTTAACCAATCTCTTATCCATGTATAAAATCCCTCATATCAATAAAGGCATGAGGTTTGAGTTTCTACTAGATTTAGTTATCATTAGGGATTTACATAGTGATTCTATAGTAGTAGCGGGTAAGGTAGATCATGAAGCTAGGTTATACACCTTCTCACATTTTGCATATGATTATTATTTGATGACAATGATGACTCATTAAAATGGAGGTAGAAAATTATGGCATGAGTAGTTTGGCCACCTTAAATACTGCTACCTTGAACAACTTAGAAAAAATGACATGGTCATAGGCTTGCCTCGAGTCAAATTATCTAAGGGACTTTGTGAGGGTTTCTCTATTAGAAACACCCTAAAGAAAAATTTGACAAAGGCAAGGCTTAGAGGGATTCACAAGTATTGGAATTAGTTCATAGTGACATAACTGAGCCTTTTACCAGTCTATGTTTTAGAAGGGATAAGTACATTTTCACTTTCATTAATGATTTGTTGATATATAGATGGTTATACTTCCTTGAAAAAAGTTTGAAGTGTTTGAAGAGTTTCAAGCCTTGAAGGCACTTTTTTGAGAAAAAATATAAGAAATCTATTTAGGTTCTTCAAACTAACAATGGAGGTGAATATGTTAGCAATAGATTCGAGTAGTTTTTCACCACAAACAAGGTTGATTTACATCAGATAGTTACTTAAAATCCTTCATAAAATGGATTTGTATAACAAAAGAATAGATCCATGAAAGAGATGGATAGTTATATGATTCACTATCTATCTTTATAACCTTATTATTGTGATGAAGCCATTAATTGTGCTTGTTATATTCAAAATAGGGTTTTTCATAAAGCTTTAAAAGGCATAACTCCATTTAAATCTTAGCATTGAAGGAAGCTTTAATCTAAGCACTTTGGGGTTTTTAGATCTCAAACTATGGTGCATATACCAAAGAATATACGTAAAGCTATGGAACCTCTATCCAAGCCTTGCATATTTTTAGGTTATTTAGATGGTGTCAAGGGGTATTTATTTATACATATAACTATAGATGAGTTATTCATAAAGATAAGTGTTCACTTTTAGGTAGTCCTAAGGAATCAATAATTGCCACTTCTTCTCTTTCATTGGATTCACATAGAATTGATGATTCTTCTTCTGACTTGAATCATCTAGAGAAGGTTCCTAAGTTAGGATCTTATTCTAATTCTAGTTTTGATAATGAGGACAATGATGAGGAGTCTTCTACATATACCTCTAGTCATGCTTCATAGGATGAGTCAACACCTAACTCACCCACTTTTGGGCCTCTTTGGGCTAGGAAGACACTTTAGAGTGCATAAACTTGGGTAGGGGTCTATCATATGACAAACATAGTCAAGCATATTATCAAAGTGATCCATATGATTTATTTTATTGAATTTTAGATCCATAGACATTATAAGGGGATTTTTGCATACCTGAGTGGGATAGTGCTATGTATGAAGAATATTATTTCTTAATAAAAAGTCACACTTGGAGTTTGAATTCTCTTCCCAAGGGAAGGAAGATATTTTAATGTAGGTGGATATATCTGACAAAGTTTTTAGTATATGGGTTAGGTGATAAGTAAAAGGCATGATTGGTTACTAATGGTTTTTCATAGGTAGTTGGTATTAATTATGTAGATATGTTTTCACTTTCTAAAAATATGAATTTGATCTAAATCACACTCCCTATAGTTATAGTATGTGGTTAGGATGTGCACAAGATGGATGTGAAGAGTGCCTTTCTTCATAAAGACCTTGATGAGGATATATACATAGATTAGCCACATGGGTTTGTTCAGGATTCATACTTAGTTTTTAGATTTAAGAAATCCATTTATGGCCTTGAAAAATCCCCTTAGGATTGGTATACCAAGATGGATTCCTTCCTCCTTGCCTTAGTTTTCACTAGGTGTCATTCAAACCCAAATGTATACTTATTTTGGTAGGATGATTATTTATTTATATTGGTCCTTTATGTTGTTGATCTTTTGAACACTAGGAGTTCTTAATTATATATTACAACATTAAAAATAGTTCTACAAGATAGATTTTACATGATAGACTTGGGTCTTCTTCACTACTTCCTTGACATGATTTCATTGTCTGATTAAGTAATTTCACTTGCACAACCCAAGTATGCTCTCAATATTTTATCTTAATTCACATGGATGATTGTATGCCATCTCCAACTCCCTTTCTATTAGGATTAAAGGTTAAGGTTAACTACTCTAAACCTTTGGTCAATGTCACTTAGTATCGATAACTTATTGGCATCCTCATCTATCTAAATCACAAAAGGATTGACATTTCATATGCAGTGGCACTTATCTCTAGATTCATGTGAGAACCCCATGAGATGTACTAGAAAGTAGTTAAGATGATATTTCACTACATCCAAGGTTCTTATATATTTAGGATTCAATATATATTTGGTATAGAGGTTGAATTGGTTAATTTTATAGATTCAAATTGGGTTGGTGATAATCACAATCACAATTCTTCTTTAGGTTACAATTTTTCCTTGGGTTATCATCCTAGCAGTTGATTTATAAAGAAGTAAAATGATTTTGCTATATCATCCATAGAGGCAGAGTATAGGGGAGAAGATAACATAGCTAGTAAGGCTATTTGGCTATAGGTGATTCTATATGATTTTTGTATTTCTATTAGTCATCCCACCATCATCTATTATGATAACCAAAGTACTATATAGATATGTAATAATCTAATTCAACACCAATAAACCAAACACATTAAGATTCACATGAATTTTATTTGGGATATTATTCATGGTCAAATCACTGACATGAGTTTTAGCCAATCTTCAAATTAGGTTGCATATATATTTACCAAACCCTTCATTGAGAGCAAGTTCATTCATCTATGATCTCTTCTTGGGGTGTGGTCTAAATCAACAACATCATATTCAAGGGGGTCCTTCTATCCTCTTCACTTATTATATGTCTCTCATTTGAAGGGGGAGTTTTTTTCCACTAGGATTTCTCCCTTTTTTCTACTTTGTGGGAACTTGCTTTATATTTGGGTACCTGATCAGGAGAGTTGCTAGGACCCAATTCTACTACCCACCTAAGCTATGCTTAAGGGTGGATATTAATGTAGGTTTTTCACCTTACTTAGGTTTTTAATTAACCTTTATTATTCACCATTATTATTTGAATATTTGGTTATTCAGGGTGATTTATGAGGTTATTTAGTTACACACTGCCATGTGTAAATTATTTGGTAATGATGCATCATCTTTCAATAACCAATGTTAGCTTATCCCTAACACATGGGTATACTATTCATTTTTCATTTGACCTATGTTAATATTACCAAATGGATGTGGCTTTATGCCTCTCCTCAACCTATTTAATGGATTATTCTCATTTATATTTGGTGAGGTCTGAGAGCTATTACTCTTATGTGAAATAATGGAAGTTTGGGTTTTTCTCCTATCTCTTGTCTTGTGTAATATTCTTCCTTTGTGATTTCATCTTGCTTCATCTTCATTGTGGTGTGCACCAACTTTGTCTCATGTGATAATTTAACCACAACATTCACATTACATGGACTAGGATCAAACTTTGAAGTGTGTACTTTTCACAAACTATTAATTAAATACAGAAAATAGAGAAAGAAATTGGATATATTATGAGATTCTTATAATTATTTGATTATGAATTTTTCATTGTTGTTTATAGGTAAGGAAAATTTAAAAATCCCTTATTCATTTTCTATGTGTAAAATATGTATTTTTTAGGCTTTGTATTATGAAATCTAGGAAATGCAATTTGTGCCAAATAGATGCACCCACATTTGAGAGAATACTTTGTGAATATATATAATATTTACCTTCATCATATGACTTTTTATGAATTTTCATTTACATGTTGAAAGGAAGTTTCCAATCTAGGACTATTTGATACCAAATGAAACCCTATTTGATAGAAGGAAAATGAGACTTTGCACTCATTTCCAACTAGAAATATAAAGGCATTCCATCAAAATTTATGTCTTGAAACCCTTAAGGCAATGTAACTTATTCATCTATTTGAAGTATGTGTTTATCACCTTTCTAAAGATTCTAGTTTTCATTGTTGAATTATCCAATGTATTTCATTTAAATTGACCTATCTACGTAGTGTTATGTATTTTCTTTCATTGTAAGTTTCTAATTCCCTATTTCATTTATTTTATATCTCTCTCAATTTTATAGATTTCTCCTTTATCCACTTTTTGATTCCTTTTTCACACTTTCTAGTTAAAATTACAGTTAAAAAAAAACCCATCATATGAGGGAGTTACCAACCTCAAAATCATTAGAAAATCAATAGTTATTTGGTGATTTCTCCAATGTTGCAATTTTTATGACGAATCCATTTGAGTGAGTCAATGAAATAATATAAAAAAGCACATCAACATATTAAATTTTCAATAGGTTTTGGTGAATTTATTGGGGATAAAAGTTCTGTGTGTATTTGATTTTTAGAAATCTCAAGAAACATCCATAGAAACAAAGGTTGGTGACCATATTTAAGAAGGGTACCTCTAACCCAATATTTAATATAAAATAGAATCTAAAAATGATGTTTCCCCAACTATTTTAAACCAACTCAGTGTTACTCAAATTGTGATTTAATATTATAAAAACATACATCTAGATAAGATTTAATTATAAGAAGAGTATGCCCAACTTGTAGAGAGTTGGTGTCATAAAGATCAATAAAATAATAACTTACATAAGAAATTGTCAAAACCAATAATGGCTAAGATTATTTCATGTAATGATCATGGAGTCAAACCCATATAGAAAAAAAATTAGAATGAGTGTTTCTATAACAAAAGAATCTAAAGTGGAATCTATCAATGATAATAAACCTAAAAATTTGATGAAAAAAATTCAAGAGGTCCAAGATTTTATGAATGAAAAAGAAACAACATCAACTTGAAGAAGAAAAGTTGTCTCATGCATCATAAGTTGGTATACCTATAACTAATTATGGATATCTTTGTCGCTTTGTTGAATCACTTGGAGAATTTGAATGAATTTTAAATTGAAAGTGATAAAAAACATTTTGAATAAATAATCAAGCTCTTTATTTTGAAATATGAATTATTCTAATCCTCATGAATAAGGAATAATACATGATGTATGAATCTAAAAAAGGTGGAATCATAATAATTTCATTATAAGTAATGCCAAGGTAGTTAAGTGTCACTAGAATTAAACATACATAACTTTCATCTATTCAAATCACACTATTGCATATAGATATAGATTCTATTTGCATGATCAAAATATAATAAATAATATACATGCCCCCCTCATGATTACCACATTTCTCATAGAATTTGCTTCAAAATAAATATTTGGGCCTTTGAGATTGACATTTTGGTTTTTGAATTTTGAAACTTTGAACTTCAAAATTTTGAAAATTTTAACTTTGAAACTTTCAAAACTTTGGACTTTGATTGAGTGTGATCATGAATGAGTACCATTCACCCATAATTTGTATCAATGTGCTAATATATATCATATGTTTCATTTTTTATTCACTTTAAATATTTTAAGACTTGTACCTTGTCTTTGTTGTAAAATTTGATTTTAAATTACTTTGAATATTTGGGAAACATATATTCTATATTTTATAAACATGTATTCTATATATTTGAACCTACATTCTATCTCAAATATAATTTTATCTATTCATGGAGGCTTGGATCTCTAAGACAATCCAACAGTGATTTCTTATTTTTGAGATGTGGTCTATAGCCTACAAGTCACTCATCTCAAAAGAATAATTTTACTATATCAAGTGATTAATATAGAATCATGTAGTAATTATGGTCACCATCCAGAGAGTATGTCCATCATAGAAATGAAATTTTTCATTGAATCAAGTATGTATCATATTGATTATGAGGCATACATGTGTCATGTCTAGATAGATATATAGAGAAATGAAGCATGCAACAAAGTAACCATATTTGAAATAGAATATGTAGTATAAGTGCACGATGTGTATGATTTAACCATAATCAATATAATAAAAAACATAATCACAACATACAATGGTACACATGTCATACAACAAAGGGATACATATAAGGGACATGTTCAAATGTCAAATATGAAAATATTTCACACACAAGGTCAAGGGCCATAAGAAATGAACATGCTTAAATGCCACACATACCAAGGAAAGAAATCATAAAGATGTTCAAGAAATTTTAAAACAAGGGCCAATTATCAAACACAATAAGCCAATGATGTATAGTCTATCATGAAAAAAAAGTTATTAAAAAACAAAAAAAAAAAAAAAAATCATAAAAACACATAATAAATGAAAATGATTCTATTACATCGATATGTATCATTGTCACATCATAGGAAATTATAATACCAATGTAGTAAAATGTTAGATATGGGTAATTATCAAGAAACTTTTAATATATGTAGATTAACATTACATTTGAGGTCATATATATATATATATATATATATATATATATATATATATAATTTGTTATAATGTAACCTATATAATTAAATGCATACAACATAGAATTGCCATTGGATAGAATGTAATTAAACATATAAGAATGTATATATAATGTATGTTTTTCATCACACTAATATACCTCATGAAATCCATGTATCTCTATAAAATAATATGCTATGTACCAAAGTATGTGATAAATAACATATGAAAAGAAGTAAACTAATATCTCATGTCATGATCAAGTCTATTTTTTAATTTTTATAAATATTTTTAATGTTTTTGTATTTTTAATGTGTGTGTGTGTGTGTGTGTGTGTGTGTGTGTGAGACAGGAACTAGACTATGATCCCATCAATTGGAGTACCCTCAAT